>CAVNYN010224388.1:0-23406 GCA_963692815.1 Nyctanthes arbor-tristis
GGGGGGGGGGGGGTGAATCCCCCTCCATTTTGCTGCCAGAAATGGCAGCAAAATGGGGGGCATTAACCCCCCCATTTCTGCCGGAATTGGCAGCCATTTGGCTGCCATTTCGGGCAGCATTTTACTGCCAGAAATGGCAGCAAAATGGGGGGGATTCACCCCCCCATTTCTGCCGGAATTGGCAGCCATTTCCGGCAGCATTTTGCTGCCAAGGAATTCACGTGAATTCCCCCCATTTTGCTGCCAGAAATGGCAGCAAAATGGGGGGGATTCACCCCCCCATTTCTACCAGAAATGGCAGCCATTTGGCTGCCATTTCCGGCAGCGTTTTTCTGCCAGAAATGGCAGCAAAATGGGGGGGGGGGATTCACCCCCCCATTTCCCGCGGCCGGTTGCCGGTAGTACTTCCGGCGGCAAGGGAGACGTGGGGTGGGGTGGGGTGGTTTTTTTAGCTTTTTATTATTTTTAAACATTTTTAAAAAAAAGTTTAAAATGTTTATGGGAGGTATAATCGTCTTTTTTATAAAAATTTGGCGGAATAGTAGCAATAGGAACGATTTGTGTGCATTTTTGAAAGGTTGGGGGTTGTGGTGTGTCTTAAAAAAGGTTGGGGACGAAACCGGTTCTTAACCTAAAGGTTGGGGACGATTTGCGAAATTAACCCTAAAAATAAAATAAATAAATAAATGAAAGTATATCTAAAAAGACCTTCACCTTTAACAAATTTCTCAGTGTTATATTGAGATACTGTGCTGACTGCAGAGGTTTAAAGATAGAAACCTGAACATACAACTTTGGTTCATCAGTTAATGCAAAAAGTTGAACTTAAAACCTAAGAAAAGCATTTTACTGTAAACCATACTTTCATTTACGGCATTATCAAAAATATAAGAAAAGCAGGAACCAAAATCAGAAAATACCTTCTGAAGTATCAGAACTACACCTATACTCAAGTCCTTTCCATACTCACTCTCACTCAGGACATTGTGATGAATACTAGCACCAATCGTACCAGTAGGATCCTAAAAATTTAAAGAAAATCAAATTAGCATATAAACTTTCTTCACACTATCACATCGTCCCATTTGTACCTTCAAAGTCACCAGCAGACCCCCAAGACCATTAGGCGTGCATGATTTGATGACAGCCACAACCTAGTCACCACGAAAACAAGATGCAAGTACAGAAAGGATTGTAAACATAAACACACACAGAAGAGTGCAGGTAGCATGTTCTAATCAACTGAAAAAGCATATAGTATCTTCCTCACTGATGTAGACTCACCGGATTCCATCATTTCTTTTGCATAGAAAGCCAAAACATCTGTCCGTTTTCCAATTATTTGTTGAATTTATGAACAATCTATAACTTCCCTTTCACTTATTAGTAAGGTAACTGCGCAATAATGCTTGTAAGTGCGCCAGAGACACACCATATATCCAATTTAACCTCTAGCTACCAATTTTACTAGTACGCTGCTTTTTTGTAGTGGAACCGACTCCAAGAGTTAGGGGAATAAGATGACAGTAAAGACAGAATGAGAGACACAGATAGCAATGTGTTCTTTTTGTGCCTGTGTGGGGTAAAACAGTCAGTGATCAACCCATATCAAAGCACTCAGTAATTATGATATATTCCATCTGAACAATGTAATGTTAGCTCTTCATCATTTGCAAATTCATAGTCATGATTATACACCGGGACACCAGATGCATAAGAAACACAAATGCATCTACTTATATGTAGTGATCAAGAATCGCTTCTGCCTCTGTACGGGTGTCTGTCTATAGTGAAGATAACATTAGATACCTTTTCAACCTTGCCAACATTCAGGCATTTATTGATAGAGCATACTGGTGTACTGGGAATCATACCATCTACAGCACCTGCCAAATCCCCCCGCAGAAAGATTGGTTAATTACAGATTACACCTTGTTCATAAGGGGAAAAAACATAATAATCTATGTTTAGGCACATGTCTATAGTCTATATCAATATGAACAAGCAGCATTTTTCCCAAAAATCCCCAAGAAATAAATAAACAAGTATGTAAATACTACTAGTTACCCAGATACCCCAGGGCACAAAACCAATGGTTTCTGGTGAAATCGTCATCAAATTCCACAGTATCTTCCATAGCCCTCCGTATATATTCCTGTGTTGGAATCACACTATAACTTCGGCTATTATCGTCCATTTGATCATCTTCAGAGGGCAAAAATTTCCGATTACGTTGGCCCATGGTTTTCTGGCGCATGGCTGCCTGAACGGCTCCAGCCGGGCCCGGAATCTGAAAAGTGGGCTTAGAAGTAGAAGGCGGTAGTTGTTGACAAGAGCTACGAATATCCTCCTGGGAAGCGGGTGGTGGGGGTAAAGGGTCAGGAGAGATAGATGGCGGCGACCAGTGGAGGGCTTGGCGTTTACATGGACGGAGAAGAGCGGGAAGATCAGAATCGTCTACATCTAACGCTTCCCACGGCTCCATTTCATCTTCGTTTTTGCATTTGGGAGGGAAGCAGAGGAAACGTATATTCGAATTGGGCTTAAAGACGAGGCCTTGGCCCAAAAGCTAATCCAATTTCAATTTAATCTAAGATAACTTTCATATTGGTCCCAACGTTTTAGAGTCTTGACAATTTCATCTTCGATCTTTTCTTTTCCTCTCAACCAAGTGTCAATCAAAGGGGAAAAATTTTTACTCGAAGAGTACCACTCCTGACTAATCAAAGGTTGGTACTTGGTAATAAAATTGTCTATAATCTAAAGTTTTGGGAATTAACCATAAAAAATGACCTTCTATTTATTAGGTTTTTTTTCTTTAAAGATAAATTTATTGAACTTCAACATCATTATTATCGTAAATAAGAGACCACAGAAACAAAGCTGCGTCGTTCAAAAAAGATGGACTAATATTTGTTATAGAAAATCTATCTAGTACATGATCCAGAACATTGGTTTGCCTCTTAATAACAAATTGGACCGCATAACTCGTGCTTTGTTAAAGAAGTGGCTTACAAGCAACAATAATAGTTCCAAAATTTGAGATATCACCCTTCACTTTAGATGTGGCATCAACAACTTGTTTAGCATCCATATCAAAAAAGACTTGTTGAAATTCCATCACACACATCCATGTGATTGCTTCTCGTGATCCAATCGCTTCTACTTCATGAGGTTTGAAATCCCTTTGCATGGTTAAAAAATGAACAGCTTATAAAATCTCCATTTTCATTTCTAATCACCGTACCAAATCCAATCATTTCTTAACTACACATGTATTGCTATTAGTACCAGCTTGAAATCATGTGTTAGACCTCGGTAATATGATATATTGGCTACTATGATCTTTCTGTTAGAAGAAAAATATATTTATATAGTTGAATTTACTTTTGAATTTCTATTGCAATTATAGTACACATGAAATTCAAATCTTTGTTCGGCGCATAAAACTAATCATACAAAAATACAATTTTCTCGATTTTTTTGTTGGGTTAATTTCACAAATGGTCCTCAACCTTTACACTTTCTATTAACTGAGTCCTCAACTTTTTCTTTCAATGCTAAAAAATGATTTTTCTATTTTTTTATTATTGTTTATAGATAGATGGAGAATATTCAATTATAATATTATAAATAAAAAAATAATACAATTGAAGCAAGCGGCCCTTTCGCGACTCAAACAGCCGGCCCACTTTCCGGCTCGCAACGGCTCAAACGGGCGGGGGCTCTCTATTTGCTTGCAATGCTGGCTGTTCGCCTTTTGTTAGAAGTAGAAGTAGAGGGTTTTTTTGAACACACTTAAAAAAAAGTCAAAAAGTATAGACGCAGTAAGAAAAAGTATAGTACATAAGATAAGGAGTGAGAAAGAAAAACTTGGTTACGGGAACCGAAAGTTGGGGGCTTTTTTTATAGAGAGAGGAGTCAGGGGGTGGGTAGAAGAGCGAAGCGAGCCGCGCTAGCCTATTAGTTTTTCAGCAGCAAGCTACGGTCTAACGACCACCTAGGTTGGGGTGAAAACTCCAAAACTAGGGTTCCTTTTCTTTCTCTAATAATAAGGTAAGCTTTCACTTTACTTTCTAGTAAAGGGCACAGTGAGTTGTAATTGTGAAAAGATTGGAAGATCTGGCCAAAGAAGGTGATAGGCTGATAGCCCTGTAGATTTGTTCCCATAGTTCGATCCTTCCCAGTAAAACGCTGTGTGTTCTATCCTTTTATAAATTCACTCATAAAATTCTTTATAACGTTTTTGCCCTTATTTTTTAAATAAAACAAAAAAAATCTAAAAATTAGTGAAAATAATAAAATAAAATCGAAAATAACATTTTTCCCACCTACCTACCTAGCTACCAATTCTACCCATATTATAAGGCTGAAAATGACAAATAGCTATACTATTTTTTCTTTGTTTGGGGAAACTCTTATCTTTTCTTATCTTTTTGACAACAGCGACGTCTTTCCAGCCAATCTATCTACCTTTTAATTCAGTGTAGATGACAAATTTCGATAGTTATTTCCAATGTCAAAGGAGGATTTCCACAAATTTGTTGCTTATTTCTCCCTCTTTTGTTAGAAATGACAAGAAAAAATAGACATTTCCTAAAAAAAAAGAAAAATTGTGCATGTATTTGTCATTTTCGGTTACGTTAGGGATATGAGTAGAATTGGTAGGTTAGCTAGGCAAGTGAGAAAATTTCACTTTCCTTTTTATTTTTATTATTTTTACTATATTTTAGATGTTTTTATTTTTATTTAAAAAATAAGGGTAAAATATGTCATAATAGACCTTATGAATGAATTTATCAAAAGTTGGAAACCCAATTGATAAAAAATACAAAGGTTGTGGACCTTTTGTGAAATTAACCATTTTTTTGTTTATACATACTATTATTATTGAATATATAATATACAATTGTGCACAAGACATGACCGGAAAAACTAGCTTCCAATATTCTCACACCATATATAGGCGAGTAATCGGACGATAGATCAAATATTAACAAGAAATTAACGCATAATTCACTATTAATTATTATCCTAAACAAGAAAGAAGCATAATTAACGCCACATTAAACTCCCAGTCAATGCCCAAAAATTAAGTTAAAGCGAGCACATTGCATTCATACCAACCAGACATTGATAACCGACGACGCTACAAACCTGCTTACATTAAATTTCACAAAAATCCCAATCCATCTTCCTTTGTATCTTCGTGTATTTCTTCGCTGTCTTCCCTACCCTTTCTCTTCCCCTCACACACGAGAGAGAGAGAGAGAGAATAACCAAAATAATAATACGCTCTTCCATCTCCATTTCCTTTTCCAAGAAGAAAAATCTTGAGATAATATAGCATTACCATCGCAACCCCAGAGGACACCTCAACAGAGTAAGTATCTAAAACTGAATTGAAAAGAAAGAAAAAAAAAAAATCTCTAATGGGTCTATTTCATGGTTGAATTCAATAATAAAATGTATGGTCGTTCTCAAGATTAATTTTTTATCTGTTATATGGACAGAAAATGTCAAATTTGAATGCCATTTGTTGCTATGTTGTCTGACTATAACAGGGTTACTGTTTTTTTAAATGTTTTTTTAAATGTTACTGTGTTTTTTTTTTTTGGTTGCAGAGAGGTTGAAGAAAAAATTGAGTAGAAGGGTGTTTAAAATATTATATTCAAAATAGGCTGGGGAAGCGAAGTGGTTAGTACAATATTGTACAAATTAAGATTAAGGAGAAGGAAAAATCCAGTAGAAGGAAAAATGGATTCACCAGTCTCTCCTGGAAGTGGGAAATCACCCGCAAATAAATCCTTCATGGATGACATGTTGGGACTTCTCAGAGTTCGTATTAAAAGAGGTGTCAACCTTGCTGTTCGTGATGTCGTTACCAGTGATCCTTACGTTGTTGTCAAGATGGGTAAACAGGTTCATTTTAATTCACTAGATCTTGATTCCTCGTCATCATCTATCCAAATTTTTTGTTGCATTGATTCGTTCTATTGTGATTACGCAATCCTTTCTTAAGTCCAATAAACATAGCCTGAGCCATTTTATGTTAGATTGCATCTAGCCATCTCAACGGAATTTCTCCTTAAGGCGTATTATAGAAGATGGCGTGACCTATGCATGTACCACTTTTTTTTTTTTTTTAAAAATTAAAAGTGGCAATGAGTTGGAGAGAAACAGTGAAATTTTGCACTTTTTATACTTGTATCCATAGTGTTGCCTTTACCATTGAAGATGTAGTCGTCTGGCTATGTTGTAGGACTAGGATTTGGGTTCCCTTTGTGCAAACAATCCAGTATTCCAGTTGGATATTTTTCTTTGCTTGGCTTCTCTTTCAATAACTGAATTTCAAATTGACTTTTGAGCACGTGAAAAAGTAAACTTTGGTAGCACAAAAAGTGTGTATCATGATCATGGTTTAACGTTTACATTGCCTTTAAATGCAAAAGGTGCAATAAAATGGTTCTTAGATGGTTGAATTTTTGGTTAATCCTTTCCCCTGAAGGTGCAATAAAATAGTTCTTTTTGTGACTTGTTGGCTTTTTTTCAGTTTTGCTGCTACTCGGATTTTTAAACCATATATTCGTTTTAATGTCCTGTGCAGAGGTTGAAGACTCGTGTTATAAAGAAGGACATCAATCCTGAATGGAATGAGGATTTGACACTTTCTGTTGCTGATCCTGAAACCCCAATCAAGCTGGTAAGCTCTACCATCTAACTCCACTACTTGAATTACCTAAGGCGCCAGCCATATTGTTGCGTAAAATCATACTTGGGGTTGTGTTGTTTGTGACAATACGAGGTTGTCTTTTTCCTCTGTGTGATTTCAGACGGTGTATGACCATGACACGTTCAGCATGGACGACAAAATGGGATATGCAGAGTTTGACATTAAACCATTCATGGAAGCACAGAAGATGAAACTAGACAGCCTCCCAAGTGGTACTGTAATTACAAGAGTACAGCCCTCAAGGTTGAATTGTCTGTCTGAAGAGACTAGTGTCATCTGGAAAGATGGTAAGGTGATACAAGACCTGATTTTGCGTCTGAGAAATGTTGAGAGTGGCGAGGTCGAGCTCCAACTGCAATGGATCGACCTCCCCGGCGCAAAAAGTTTATAGAGCATGCACGCCAACCTGTCTTTAACTGCTCGATGTTGCACATTGTGTATGGTTTTAGTTTCGACTGCGAAACTCCGTGGGTGTTTAAATGGTTTTCTAGGTCATGTTTTGATATATATTATTATTATTATCTGCCTTGCTTTTCTGTGCAAGGTGTGTAGATTAGTATGTGTCTGTCATTACAAATACAATTACAATAATAATAAAAGTGAACGATCCTTGTAACTTATCATATACTTCATTAAAGCTCAGAAGATTAGCGTCTACTGAGATTATTACAAGAAATTACAGGGCCCAACATATTCATTAGTTGTATAACAGCTCAATTTAGTAGATCCTGCATGCAAATTCCTGTTACCCCATTTTATATTTTGCTTGGCTAATTGATGAACATTAACCAGCATACATGGCATGGCAATCTACCCCAACTGGCCCAAAGTCGACGGCCCCTTTCATTGGCAGGAAGGATAAGGCTAGTTGCACTGCCTGAGGCTAGGCCTTCTAGGCAACCGGGCCCTGAGAAATGATGTTAAAGCGCATTTAAATTTCTTAAAAAAATAAGAAAAGGAAAGTTTAATAAAGGCTTTGTTTGGTAACCGATTATAAAAAAATTAGATTTATAAATGGATTTAAAATTTAAATTTTGTATAGGTATCGATATTTAATTGTGTCATGTGGAGGTAATGATTAAAATGATGTAAATGCTCACATCACATCAAATATGTGGTTAAGTGTAGTGTTGCCATGTGTTTAAAATTTGAAATTTAAATTAGTTGATAAATAGAATTGGTTTTTAATTTGTTGCCAAGCATAGTGAAAGGCCCAAAATTCAACATCCTTCATGCAAAATTCACTTAGGGCCTTTATAATGTCAGGAACAGCCATGTTGCTCGTTTTATTTGAAAAATAATTTAAAAAAAATGGAGAATATACTTTTAAATGTGCAAGAATTAAAAAAAGAAACCCGCCAAAAAAAAAAATCACAATGAACCGGGTGGGGGAGAAGGCAGGTGCTGGTGTCTGGAATGTATCCCATTGCCATCAAGTAGAACCAGGTTCAAATGCTTCATTACTTGTAGGATCCCATTATAATTCTTCTCTCCTCCACCGAAAAAAGGGGGAAAAAGGTTTAAATTACGTGGTGACAAAAACTTGAACACGTCTAGGTTAAAAGTTCATTGTTTTACAAGACTATAATAAAAAATTAAGGAAAATGTGGTCCTAAATTCCCTTCATTATTTATCAAATTGCACGAAATTTTTACCCTAGAAATTTATTTTTTAGTGAAGAATAAATTGAAAAATGAAAAAAAAGGGATTAGGTGATAAGAAAGGGACAAAACATTTCTTGAAGTACTGAAATGCATGCCCTTTTATACTCTTTGAAACCATAACCTATGTATCTCAATTCCATAGCAATTTGTGCAGTTTAAACATTGTGTTTGGGGGTTTACAACTTCAAGAGACGTGGGGAAACTGCCACGTGGATATTCGTCTCACGCGTTGTGCACGTGTCATTTTAACGAAAAAGTTTGACTGTATGTGGGGGACCAATTGCTCTAATAGCCTTAAAACGCCTCTTATTAAAAGGATAAATCAAGGACTAAACTGCTACAACCCCTGTTACAGAACAAAGACGAATGCAACTGACTTTCAAAACTATGAACTTAATACCTGATTTCTATAGTTTTTTTTTTGCATAGTAAACAATTCATATAGACAAAATATTAGTAGGGTCTTATAATCGACATGATATCATACTAACATTCTACATTTCTCGAGTCAACATTTTAAACAACTTTCTAAAAAGATTGATGAAACCATGGCCTTTGCATCTGAAATCTTTGCTATTTGTGCAGTTTAAAACATTGTGTTTGGAGGTTTACAACTTCAAGGGGGTTGTGAATCTGGCACCCCAATCTTTGCCTCCTACTTCCATTAATTCTATGCATTAATTGCAACTTTAATCATTAAATTCAACGCATGCTTATATGGGATTTTTTTAATTAATTATCACTTCCGAGTAATTATGATAATTCTTTAACATATCTGCAAAGATTATCGCCCCCCGATGAGCTTGACGTGCCAATCTTTAGCCCCCAATCAAAATTTACCATTTTCTTTGGTACTTACAAAATAATTATCAAAATTAACTTGGGAACTCAATACAATAGAAATGAAGAAAATATGAAAATGATCTTCCTCAAAGCATTATACGGAGTATATTAACTTTGTGGAGATAAAGGTGTATAGTATGTTTGCGTTCACAAACTTTTAAAAATTCATTCAAGATTATGGGGAACAGAGTTTTAAAAATTGTCGCTTCCGAATTATGCGAGCTAATTGCTAATGATAGTTTGTGTATGACAATTAGGTAAAATCACGAGACAAGGTAACGGGCTAAGTAAAACATAGAAATTAACAGTAAAAATTGTGATTAAGGCAATATAAAAACAATAAATCCATGAAAGGCCATCAACATCCCACGAGCAAAAAAGCGAATCCAAGAAGAAAGTTAAGGAAAAAAGTGAAAAAGTTCTCTCAAACAAGTACTCCAAAACTCCCACCTCCAACAATATGCTCTCTCCTCAACTTTATACTACACATACCAAGTCATCCATGGAAGAATGAGCCATTTACCAAATTCCAGCACTTCTCTCCCTACTTATTAGTTAAAAATCTCCCTTTAAAAACTATTTCACGTCCAAACACAGCTAAATACAAAGAGCCAAAAAAATAATTACTAATTCCCCACCCTCTGCTTTGGGGATTGCAAGTGCAAGCTTGCTCGCAACTCTCAAAGCAGCATTCTGCATCTGTATACCCAGAATATATATATATATACACTATTTCTGCTTTTTCTGTATAAACTTACAGCTACTCACAACCCCAAGAACATATGGTCCTTTCCTCTTCCATTTCCTCCTCCTTGTTTACTTCAAGTTGTATTCGGTTTTGATTTTTGTTTCTTGTCCACTTCGTTGATCTGGGCCTCCAGAAACCAGGAAAAATGATAACTTTATCAGATTTCTATCATGTAATGACTGCAATGGTTCCACTGTATGTAGCTATGACATTAGCCTACGGTTCTGTCAAGTGGTGGAAGATCTTCACACCAGATCAATGTTCAGGAATCAACCGTTTTGTGGCACTTTTTGCAGTCCCACTTCTTTCTTTCCATTTCATTGCTCAGAACAATCCTTATGAAATGAACTTTAGGTTCATTGCTGCAGACACTCTCCAGAAACTCATTGTTCTGGCTGTTCTAGCTGTTTGGGCTAATTTGAGCAAAAGGGGATGTTTGGAATGGACTATCACACTTTTTTCCTTGTCAACTTTGCCAAACACTCTTGTTATGGGCATTCCCCTGTTGAAGGGAATGTATGGAGAGTATTCTGGGAGTTTAATGGTTCAAATAGTTGTTCTTCAGTGCATTATCTGGTATACTTTAATGCTCTTCTTGTTTGAATACAGAGGAGCCAGGTTGCTTATTTCAGAGCAGTTTCCAGATACTGCTGGCTCAATAGTCTCCATCCATGTTGATTCTGATATCATGTCATTGGATGGCAGGCAGCCTTTGGAGACTGAGGCAGAAATCAAAGAAGATGGGAAACTTCATGTTACTGTACGAAAATCAAATGCATCAAGATCAGATATTTTCCCAAGAAGATCAATGGGTTATTCTTCAACCACTCCCAGGCCATCAAATTTAACCAATGCTGAAATTTACTCTCTGCAATCTTCAAGAAACCCTACTCCAAGAGGCTCCAGTTTCACTCACACTGATTTTTACTCAATGATGGGTGGTGCCCGCAACTCAAACTTTGGTGCAAATGAAGCTTATGGGCTTACAGCTTCAAGAGGGCCAACCCCAAGACCCTCAAATTTTGAGGAGGAAACTGCAAACAAATCAAGATTTTACCATGGAAATAATGCTCAGTATCCAGCTCCAAACCCGGGCATGTTTTCCCCAAACCAGTCGAAACCCATCGGAGCAAATGCAGGCAAGAAACCAAATGGCCAACAGGAAGGTGCTGGTGGTGGTAAAGATCTTCATATGTTTGTCTGGAGCTCAAGTGCTTCTCCAGTTTCAGATGTATTTGGGGGCCATGATTATGAAGCATTAGGCCGCAATACTAACGGTAAAGAAGTTAGAGTCCCTGTCTCTCCTGGCAAAGGTACGTTCAATTTCTTGTTCTAATTTTTACTGCAATCTTTAATTTATTTATTTATTTATTTTTAAAGATTAGGGTCCTTAATTATTTTCATTTTGAATAATTACTTCATCAGTTGAGGGTCAAAGGGATCATAATCAAGAGGAATACCTGGGAAGAGATGAATTCAGCTTTGGGAATAGGGATGTTAACAACAATCTTGAAGGGGATAAAGTTGCAGAAAACAACAAAGTGAAAGTCATGCCCCCGGCAACTGTAATGACAAGGCTTATTTTGATTATGGTGTGGAGGAAACTCATTAGAAATCCCAATACTTATTCAAGCTTAATTGGCCTTATATGGTCCCTAGTTTCATTCAGGTACTTTTAATTTAATTTCTTGTTTCTCTATTCGACTCAAAGAATCTTCCAGCACGATATAGTGATGACCTATCTATCTAGTAGGGCCGAACACCCTGATCTTGACCTATATATATATATATATACCTAATGACTTTGAGATAGGTTGTGATGGCATACATAAGTATCTAACGAACTGTAAATAACAGTACATAATTTGAACATTCCATCACGTGCTTTCAACTCACTGATGAGCAAATTCTAAAATTTTCCGTTGCAGGTGGCATGTTGAAATGCCAGCTATAATAGCAAAATCGATATCTATACTGTCCGATGCAGGACTTGGAATGGCCATGTTTAGTCTTGGTGAGTACTCCATTAAAGACATTCTCTGTGTAATAATAATCATTAAAAATCTAACTTTATATTATTAAATTGGTGACAAATAAAGAAAGCATGCTAAAAGCAAAGGAAACCAACAGTGTGGTCATGATAACATGTTTGCTTCTTTTTTCATCTTTTCCTCTGTCAATGTTCTTTAGGCATCATCAACATATACACATGTAAGAATCAGATCATTGCAAATTTGCAATATCCACCCTCACTGTGACCTTTGAGTAGCAAGTTGGTCCTCAATATTTAAACATTTCACTATATAGTTGAACTATATCAGTTTAAAGTAGTAGGTTGGAATGAGAATTTTATCAAACTAATCACATATATAACTTTTGTGAAAGTTCCATGTATGCACAACTATCGGCCTCCGATTTTTGCTAAATGGGGGTGAATTTGGTACTCGAACAAGATGCTAGGAGGAAAAAAACACCGAGATAATGAACAAGTGTCTGGAGTGGGTGGTGGCTGACAGAAAGGGATGTTTGTTGAATGATGGTGATGTATTTTTAGTTTTTTACACATTATATGAACATTGACAGGTCTGTTCATGGCATTGCAACCGAGGATCATAGCATGTGGGAATTCGGTAGCAGCCTTTTCGATGGCCGTTAGATTCCTAACGGGACCAGCTGTTATGGCTGCCGCTTCCATTGTTGTTGGCCTCCGTGGAGTTCTTCTCCGAATCGCCATTGTTCAGGTCTCATCTTGTCGTGTCCTGTCGTGTTACGATTCTATAAATTTTAACATGTCTCCCTTTCTCTATGATAAATCTTTGACATTGAGAAATAAACGAACAGGCTGCTCTACCTCAAGGAATTGTCCCTTTTGTCTTTGCCAAGGAGTACAATGTCCACCCCGACATACTTAGCACAGGGTGGGTTATTAATATATATTCATTCTGCTAGATAAAACTTGTTGAGTTTCGAGATTTTTTTTTTTTTTCTAATGTTTGACACGGCAAATTTAATTACAGGGTCATATTTGGGATGTTGATTGCGTTGCCGATAACACTAGTCTACTATATTTTGTTGGGACTCTGAAGCAGTGCAGTAGATTAGTAAAGGGGCAAAAGGAAGGAGAAGAAAGGAAATGTATCAAACTTGTTTTCTTGAATTTGTCTCTCTCTTTTTAAGTAAAGTTGTAAAATTAATCGTGTTGGTAGTCAATTTTTCAGCAAAGAAATATGATATTAATTAATCTCGTATTAGTAGTGTATTACTATTTCAGGTCGATTCTTTTCTCTCTTCCTTTTTTCCCTCTCTCTTCAGGTTTTCATCTAATGGAGAATGTAAAGTTGAATCTTTATGTCAAAGTTCCTTATTTATTGTAAACAAAATTCACATTTTTCAAATTATAAATTAAATGAATCAAAATTAATTTACCTGCATATGGTTTTTTTTTTTTTAAAAAGATAGAATAATAAAATAATAATTCACATAAATTGATATAAACTTTGAAAAATGTACCTCAAATTGGTGAATTGGCTTTAAACCACCATTTATTTATGTTGATTTGGATGTGTTTCATTTATAGGATTATTACTCTTTCAAATTCACATGTAATTATGAGAATGAATTTTGCTTCTGCTAATTGTAGGATGATCTGCAGGCCTATATGTTGTGAACCATTATCATCAGAATCAAATCATCATTAACTGCCTAAGCATGATTTGCATAATCACCTGACTACATTTGCTTGTCAATATTTGGACTATTTGTCTGGAGAAGGTCGAGTTTCGATCTAGCACCATATGTTATGATATCATGTGATGTTATATGTTCATGTGGCGTGCATCGGGGCACGCCACATGAGAAACTACAACCATGTGGTATGTATTGATGTACGACACATGTCTATATGGCACCATATATTGCTATACATATTATATCATTTCTAGGAGGAAGTCTCCAAATCTAATTGATATTTTCTCATTACATATTAAATATGAAAAAGTCTTCATATATTTATGATTATCCTCCATCGTCTAATGTAAAAATACTAACTAAACAAGAGATCAGTCTCCAATATAGATAAATAGCACTACTTAAGTGAAAATTTGAAATGCTTAGGAAAATCAACTATAATTTCAAATTATTTCTTTAGTTTCAAAAAGTTTTAATAAAACTTTAACTAATACATGACAACATCTATTTTAACATGTCACGTCACTTTAAGACACTCGTAATTTGAAAAAAAAAAATCAATGATTATCATATAGGTTGTATTTTCACACGAATTAAGAATTAGTAGGTAATGTAATTGGAAAATTTAATTTTATGTGTATTTTTCTATTTTAGCCCTTATACTATAATTAATTATTTGAGATTAATATCAATGACTAAAGTATGATTAATATTGAAATGAGTACAATTATTCAAATTGTGTCAATTAGAGTTCTGTTAACATCTTGAATATTATGCAAAAAAAAAATGATTAACTCATTTTCACCTTGAAATTTGATATCTATGTATTTTAATTGATTAATAATTAATTAGAGGCAAGCATGGAAAGAAAAAATTAAATACAAATCCAATATAGTAACTAAACTATCTTTTTGAAACGGACAAAAATAGAATACTAGATTATCTTTTTGAGACGAATGAAGTATTACAAACCGTATGATATGGAAGAATAGAAAATTAACATATGTCTCACAACATCACATATGTTCTATTAGTTATATTCATGCACGAGATAACTACATCGCATAAAAGAAACGAATATTGATTTCCCAAACGAGTGGCGCTAAATCAAATCTGTATGTTCGGTATCCAACTCCGCGAATAGAGGTCGGCCTTTTAACCAATGATTATTGGGAGAAAATACAGCTAGTTTTGTGCGGCTCAGGCACGCATCACATCGGCTGGCTGCTACAATTCAATCAAGAATCCCACTTTGAATATTCCTCGCTACTTTTGTGCGGCTCAGGCACGCATCACATCGGCTGGCTGCTACTATTCAATCAAGAATCCCACTTTGAATATTCGCCGCAAGAATCACTCTCCGCAACCATCCAATAAGCATTATAATTAATTTTTGTCAGCAAAAAACTTTCCTTTGCTCAAAGATTGCTTCCATGAAATTAGAGTATAGTAGCTAAGCTAGCTTAGCTTACAATTAGCACACATATCAGTCCAAGATGCCGTTCAAATCTGCTCCCTATCCCATACACAGCCTCCGTCACAGTCGATTCCACGACTAAACTCGTGTTGCCCTCTGAAATGACAAATCTGCATCGCTTTCTTTGACATTATTGTATTAGATTTTTTTTTTTTACCAACCTTAATTGTTGTTTTTTTCATTTCAATAGACTTAACAGTGTAACACCCGTGTAATGCACAAGTATAAATAACTAACAAAATAAACTGTATTGTGATACAAAATAAATTGTATTGTGATAGTTGGACGTCATTAAAAGGGAAGAAATAGCATTAGTAACAAATTTAGTGAATGAGTGGAGTGTAGGGGAAAGGAGACAACGTCACGGTTGTCGTGATCGGAAGGGTGCATGCGCCTTTGAGGGGTGTGTTAGAGTATTTATGGTTGTCCCCCACTAATTTCCTTGTCGGCCGTTTGGAAGACAAATGTTTGTGGCTTTGTCCGTCCTCACACGCGCACATGTTGTCCGCACCCACCCCATCCCTGCACATTTCTCCACTATTTGCACGTGTACCTTTCCACTCCTTTATCCCAACCAAACGGCCAATAATAGTTCGGCGTTTGCGGTCGGCCGCATAGAGAGCTATCTGAAAACCCGCCCAATCGAAGTTGAATTGGGTTGGCTTGTACAAATTATAGCCAATTGAACCCAAACCCAATCTAACCTCCACTGCCCCCTAGGTGGAACCCTTGAGGCCCCCCGGGGGAGGGGGTGGTTAGTTTGGTTCTCTTCCCTTGTTTCCTTTAATATAAAAACAAAAATATTCGCACGTAATATTCAATTAATCAGAAAGATTTATCTAGCATGCACGTATGGAGTAAAATTTATCAAATACAGAAATAGCTTATTAATAGAATATAAAATGTTAACTTTATTAAACAGCCAGAATGGTCAACTTGAAACTGATTCGAGCAAATAGAGGCATAGTATAAAACTAATAAAAGACCGGAGTTCAACCCAAGAAGTGGAGTGCGATTTTGTTCACCCTCTTTAACGTGGGGTTAAGATAACCCCGATAAAGAGGGATTAATGATTAATGTGTGATAAGAGAATTACGGGTCACGCTCTCCTTCCTTGAATCGATGCACGAAGTGGTCACTTTTTGTTGGCAATGAACAGTCCCCATTTCTGCTCACCAGAAGAACTTCTCATTAGCTTGGCCTTCCACCCTCCTACTATTTCATTGTAGTCTTCCTGTAAAACAACACGTTATGAGATGTCATTAAGTCCTTGTGCACAAGAAAATTGCGAAACAATAATGGAAATAACCGTTGCACAATAGACAAATTATGAAGTATACTAACTTCAGAGAAATCCTGGATGAATGCTTCCTTATCCTCCTCCAAGGTGTCTAATTCTCTCTGGAGAACTCTTACGAACTGAAATACAACCAAAGCGCCATGTGTTTAACTATGTAACAAACGATGAACATACAAAGAATCATGTGATAATGTTAAAAACACTGTTATCCCAAAAGGTCAAAATTTTAGGTGAAATGATTTAACATAACAACATGATCAAGGACCTGATCTGTTTGATCTTCAGCAATGACTTCATCAAAACCAGCGTCTCTAAGCATCTGCACTTGTGCAAAAAGAAAAGACACGTTAGGTGCCAAGAAACTACCGGGGAGGGGAATGTTAGCAGTTAATTTATGTGGAAGTATAAACCTGGCCGTAAGTTTTAACATCATGTAAATCATAGCCCCTTTGTTTAATGTACCGTGCAAAGTCTACTGAGGGAGGTCCAGAGCTTTTACAATAATCACTTATAAGGACTTTTCCTCCAGGCTTCAGCCACTTGTAGAAGGATTTAAACAAAGCTGGTTTGTCCTTTAACAAGGCAAAAAATGAAAATAAAGCATGGTGAAGTTGAGCATTTCATAAGAACCAGAGCATGTATGCCAGAATTTAGGAAGTAGATAGGAGAAGCATAAACTAACTGGTATGTGAAAAATAGTGTCCCGACTATATATAACATCGAATGAGGAATCAGGATATTCCTTCTTTGTGCAATCAGCGACCTCAAATTCAACAGCACACTTGAGGCCAATAGAACGTTCAAGAGCAAATGATATCATATTGATTGAGAGGTCAATGCCAATAACATGGACGCCATATTTTTCAGCCATGTAGATGTCACCTCCTCCAATGCCACACCCAACATCTAGGACTTTTTGGCCAGGTTTGAGATCCAATTTGGTGACAAATTCTTCAGTGGTATCTGGAAACAAAATGCAGAATACTAAAAAATCTTGGTAGTAATTTTCTCTCTGGGGATAAGAACCCATATTGTCACAACTATGTGTGCATATCAGCATATGGACTAATAGTTCAACATCGAAACCATAGTATGGCGATCATGTGACATACCAATCCCTCCAGTGCTCACAAAGCCTTCCCCAAACACCCGCTCATAGCGTAAAATGCCATTACATTTGTACTGGACAGTATCCAAGAATCGCTGGAATCCTTTGTCATCCTCCGAACTTACTTTCTGCCATAGCCAGCATATCTGTATCACCAAAACAGTGAAATGCATAATATGCTTTTCTGATCAAGGATACATTATACATATAGTTTTCTGCTTATTCATGTCTAATTTTCACCTCTACGCTCAATAAAAAGAAAAACAACGGTGACAAAGGTCAAAAGAATCCACAACTGTGTAACCTGATTCTGGTTCTTCTTGGTTGTTACATAAGCTCCGATGCATTTGCTACCTACAAGTGTTAATTCATAGGAATTTCCCGAACCATCATGGACCTGACATCCTTTAAAGACCTAGATTTCAGTACAACAAGGAAATATTATTTAATTGAATAACTCAGATAACATTAGAAGATGATGAAATCAGCTATTAATTACCTATATGGGGAAAGTCCATATAGAGAATCAGATTTTGCATCATAGTAGAAGTAAGAATCCCAGAAAGCTGGCAGAAAATTTCAGGATCTTTCAATAACACAAAGTTGCTTCTTAAATGCACCAATGCAATGAGAGACTAACAGTAAAGATCTCAATCACAATTACATTTTATCACAAATTAGACCCCAAAAAAAAAAAAAGAAAAAAAAGTAATAACATTTCAGTCAATTTCAACAGTAAATGCTTCAAATATATAATAAGCTAATATCATCGAAAGTCTGTTGAAGAAGTAAAAAATTTGTAGCATAGATCGTAACATTGCAGCATCTAGAGATAGTTGTTGAAACCTCTGTATAGAATCTGGGCTCACGGTAATGAGTAGGATTATTCTTTCGCTTGTGGTCACCAGATTGATGGAAGCATGATTCCCTAAAAAATATATAGCCACCAACTTTTAACCATTTGATCATTCTCTCAGCAAGACTTTCAACCTGCAAGCAACAGAAATGGCTTATAACATAATTTGAACATTCAGAAGCAGCATTGAAGAAGAAATAAAGCATCAATCCTGATGGATTTGGGTACAGTTACATGAATAATTTTTTGCTACTTGCTTAGTCCAGTTTTAGACCTTGTGTCTTCAAAGCAACAAAATTCTGAGCAGCCACATATCATTCGTCTCACCCTCTTGTGATATGTTCTGCTGAATTTTCCTCACTCCTGTGAGAGAGAGCATTCTGGACTTGTAGAAAACATGTTCAACAGCGTAACTGTCCTTCATCGTTCTTGTCCTCAATCGAGTACTACTAATTATTAGCATATTTTCTCATTTCTTATCTTTATTCGCTTTTAAGATGATTGCATATGTATCTTAACATCGTGATCTTTCTGATTTGCATTTATGATCAAAATCACAAAGTCTAATTTTGTTAATAATTATGTAAGCAATCTAATCACATGCAACATGTGCAGGAATCAGATACAAAGGAAGGAAAGTTGACCTCATAGTCAGAGAGATACATCAGTAGCCAGTTTGAAAATATCAAGTCCACTGATTCTTCTGAAAAATTCAAGTCTGGTGAGGTCACATCAGCACAGATAAACGTGACATTTTTATGATGTCCATTGATAGTTTGATTCTGCAAATCAGAGAGCATTCATTTTCCATTCGGTAGAAGAACTAACAGATGCAATCTCAGAAGTGGAAGAGATCCCAAAGCTTCTTTATTACACTATCAATAAAGTCCAGAGCTACAAGTTGACCAGCATTTTTAGCTAATTCACCTGTGAAACGGCCAATGCCAGCTCCCAATTCCAGAACTGATTTGCCTTCATACAGTGGGAGCAGAGAGAGTACCTGGTGGATTAGAGTTGAAACTAACTTTCAGTGTCAAAATAAGCATAGGACATATTCATTTTATTCAAAAAACACTAGTCGGTAGAAATTTTGCCTCATACGCTGATCAACAATCAAGATAAGAACTTTACCGAATCGAATTTCTTGATGATAAACTAGCAAAAATGACAGAACAAATCAAGGCAAAAAGTTAAGAAGGTGAATGAAAATAATTACGGAATGAAGTGAACTGTGCATGTAACAGATCTCCTTAACACCCACTTTGCATAAAATGATAACATGTTGATCTAGCATCGCCCGAACAAAATTACCGAATCGAATTTCTTGATGATAAACTAGCAAAAATGACAGAACAAATCAAGGCAAAAAGTTAAGAAGGTGAATGAAAATAATTACGGAATGAAGTGAACTGTGCATGTAACAGATCTCCTTAACACCCACTTTGCATAAAATGATAACATGTTGATCTAGCATCGCCCGAACAAAATTACCGAATCGAATTTCTTGATGATAAACTAGCAAAAATGACAGAACAAATCAAGGCAAAAAGTTAAGAAGGTGAATGAAAATAATTACGGAATGAAGTGAACTGTGCATGTAACAGATCTCCTTAACACCCACTTTGCATAAAATGATAACATGTTGATCTAGCATCGCCCGAACAAAATTACCGAATCGAATTTCTTGATGATAAACTAGCAAAAATGACAGAACAAATCAAGGCAAAAAGTTAAGAAGGTGAATGAAAATAATTACGGAATGAAGTGAACTGTGCATGTAACAGATCTCCTTAACACCCACTTTGCATAAAATGATAACATGTTGATCTAGCATCGCCCGAACAAAATTACCGAATCGAATTTCTTGATGATAAACTAGCAAAAATGACAGAACAAATCAAGGCAAAAAGTTAAGAAGGTGAATGAAAATAATTACGGAATGAAGTGAACTGTGCATGTAACAGATCTCTTTAACACCCACTTTGCATAAAATGATAACTTGTTGATCTAGCATCGCCCGAACAAAATTGTCAATTACAATTAGTGGCCTTAAAAAGATTCAGATGCTCGAGAATCAACTCTTTTACTTATTTCTACAGTAGCTCTCTGTAAAAGATTCATGAAACAGATCCCTATGCGGGGATAATCATTGAAAATAAATCCACTCCCCATATGTGGAATTGACGTGTTGACTAATTGCCTAATCAGATTAGAGAACAATTAACAGAAATGGACCCAATTAAGAACAGATGACTGGCAGCAGCTATATTAAAGTAAACCATTTGCTGAAATTCAGAATATTCACTGCAATATACCCAAAATAACCAAAATAGGAAACCACCTAGAACTAATCGCTGCGCAAACAGTAATTAAGCTTGTTTCATGTGAAGCTATATCACCGTCAGAAAAAATGTCGGTCCTAATGCAAACCAACGGAGTGATAATAATTACATATCTTTAAGCAGGAACTGGATGACAATAATCACGAAACAACTGAAAATGGGGAGACCAAAGATTATTAAAAAGCAAAAAAAATTCAAACTACAAACACCAAACATGATTATGGTTTTGGTGGGTTGGGGGGGGTTCTAAAAAACGCTGTTACTGTTAAAAGAAACATACCTCAGGTCTCTCTTCTTTGTCAAGATCAGAGGCTTTGGAATCGAGCATCATAGCCTCCAAAGAAAGGTCCGCCGAATGCTCCATCCAGTAAGTCTTTTGAATCTCACGTTCTTCCCCTGCAAATTGAAAACATACCATCTTTTATTATCATGACGAGTGATGACATGCAATAAAAAATGACGTACATGAAGGAAAAAATAAAATAAAAGCAAAGCGGACCCTGAATTGCAGCCATTATTTATAAAATTAAAAACCCTCGATGGCAATGCGGGATCTTGAAAACGTCCTCGACCTTCGATTATGTGCTTTTCCCCTTTGCTGCATTGAGGAGCTTTATAGAAAAAATGTATGGTATTTATAGAAAAAGAATGAAGGGGCAACGAAAAATATCGGAGACTCATGAAATCAATCAAGATGAGTCATCTACTACCGCCGATTATGGCATTTTTCAGTAGTATGAAGAGGAGAGAGTACTACATTATGCAGATGGGGAGAGGATAGACGGGCTGTGGGTCCCTCTACCTCAATCCAATAATGCAATTCCTTCGCTAAATTCGTTAGGCTTCCATTGTGGTTTCGATCCCATCGTCACGGACCGACCGTAGTCCGTAGACGTGGGCATCGTTTCTGATGTCCTGTCTTTTGTAGTTCATCTGCCACCACTTGTTTCAATCACATGATATACTCACATGTTTCTTATTTTTACACAATACCTACTCATTTGTGGGTTGTCGTGTAAAAATGTATGGAGACACGAGGAGCTGTTGCTCATTTTTACAATAACCATGTTACATATATAAAATTGGTGCATTCGAGGTCGTTACTGATTACATTCTAATAGTTCAGGAGTACTGGAGATAATTTGACTGACTAATTAAAGACTAACGAGTGTTCAAAGACCCAAATATAATGGTAAATTGAGTCCCGTGGATTTGCACCTTACAAATGCCACATTTTATGTTTTGTCCTTTTCTTTTGGGCAAATGACACGTTGCACCCGAACTTGTAAATTCCCGTCCAATTGGTTGCCCCACCAATTCTGTGAATTTTCTATAGAAATAGATCAGGCTCCGATTTCTAATCATAGGCCGCTATGTGGCATCGATAGGTGAAGTGGCGCCACATGGCAACCTGTGGTTAAAGATCGGGATCTGTTTTCATAACCGGACTGACCGATTATGTACGAAAAATTTTAGAAATTATTCAGGTATTGTTAGTTAGCTCCATTTGAGTGTATGTCTAGATTTGATACACATGCTTAACTTCGTATCTTTTTACTAATTTGTTGTACTTTGTTATTCATGTAACCTAAAACAGCAAATTCTAATAATTGTAAATAAATATGGCTAAGACATAGAGCAAGTCACACATTATATGGAGTCCATATAATGTTTTATTTTACAATTAGGGTGCATTTGATTGAAGAGTGGAAAAGAAATCAAAATTGATTTTTCATGGAAAATATTTGCCTACCTCCCCTATGGGAATTCATTTTCCTTAATTTCAAGGAAAATCTTCACTTTTTGACTTAAGATAGAAAATACTTTTTATGAAAAATAAAGCTGTGTTTGATTAGACTAAGACTTTTTAAGTGGAAAATAACATTTTCCATGGAAAGCAATGTTCAATCAAACACACAATTAAATCAATTTTAACTTTTTTTTCTCCAATCATAGCACAGAAAGTATAGAAAAAAAGAATAATAATTGATTAAATAAATATATACTCGACTCCTTTTCAAATATAAATATATATAGACACACTCGACTCACATGATTCCTAGAAGTCTAGGACGCTGTTTTTTCTCCATCACGGTCCATTTTTATATAATTATTATATTCTCATCCTTCTCTTTTTAATTAATTTCTGTTTGCTTCTAGTATTTTGTAATTTGCGTATGGTGCAACTTTATCCTCCAATCATAAACCCAATAAATAAATAGGAACAAAAAATTATATCTATAAATATATTGCAAGTGCATGTCTTGGTTCGCTCTAGTTGTAGCCTTGTAGGTTGGTTTGTTTTCTTTTCTTTCTATTTTTCATTCTTCTTCTATTCTTAAATTTTGAAAAAGAAAAAGAAAAAATATTATATCCGTACCATTACTATTGAATATTTTTGTCATGCCTCTCGTTATTTTATGGATTTTGGTATATTATTTAATCAAATTATCAGAAACGTCCTAAATACAGATTTCAACTCTTGCTTTAGCGAGGGAGGAGACTTGTCAAGTCAAGAGTCAATATGTTAAAAGTCATAGTACACGTGGGATTGAGGACTAGAATGAGCCAAGATAATCATGAATGCCTATTTCCGCCATTTTGCCAAAGAAGTCGGACAAATAAGAAACAAGTACAAAATAAAAGGA
>CAVNYN010224390.1:0-24862 GCA_963692815.1 Nyctanthes arbor-tristis
AAGTAAGTGTTATTTATCTTTTAAGCTTTGATTTATATAAGTTTAAGTTATAAATTTGTTTAGGGTTTATGGAATTTTTATGAGCATGCCTACTTGGTTGTAATTTGTTTACTATAAGTTCTAATGGCATGAAATTATTCCTTAGTTATGAATTTAATGTAAGAAATTACGGTAGGCTAGTATGTGGATGAAATTTATATGGAGGAATAAGTTGAAATTTTACATATAAGTTGGTGTTGTGATTTTATAGCATAATATTATGGTAATTGAGGAAATTGGTGAAATAATGAATGACTTACTAATTATTATTAGCAAATGTGAAAATTGTTAAAGACTAAGAAAGAATTAGTGTTTAAAGTGAAGAGTTATTTGTGATGTTTTTAGTGATAATTGAGAGATTAGTATGGGATGCTATGACCATTTGTAAAATTTAGTAAAAAAAAAAATCTAGAATAAATGCATGGAAGAGTTGTTTTTCTTTAGTGGGTATTTGATAGTCTAATATGTGATACTATTACCATTGGTTAGATGAAATTAAGTTGGAATAATTATAAAAAAGTGGACAAACATAAACTTATTTGAAAAATGAAGAATTATTGAAGATTTAAAGGAGCATAGGATTTGTAAACAAGGAAGGAATTAATTAAGTGGATTTAGCCTCTTTATTCTTAGCTCATGAAATAAGGTTGGAATATTAAGGTGAATGTTAGAGATTAGTTAACTATACAAAGGTAAAGATTAACTAGTATGATTAGTGACTTTAAGAAGGAGGATTTGGAAAGATACGGATTCACTTCCCAATTGTAAGTGAAATGGAGAATTTATGGAGCTATTATAAGGTATCGGATATATATATCCAGAGAATATCTTACCTATTAATAAGAATGATAATACAAAGGACAATGAATATTATTGAAATTGGAGGTGTGAAATGTTGTTGATATTTTAAAGATGTGATCATATGGCAATTGAGAAAAATAATTGACATCAAGGGGTATTATCTAGTTAAAGAAATTATGAAGTTGTCATGAATTCAAAGGAAAGAATGGAATATGACTTAAAGAGTAAACATGTGTTAATCTAGGGGATTAATAGAGCATATGGTGAACAACTTAGTAAATTTAGGACGTGGAATAAATGAATAGAGAAAAATGGGAAAAAGAATGAATGGAATGACTCGAAAGTTGTGAAAATGAAATTATCCGGATAACAAGATTTTATGAGAAAAAGGAATTGAAATTTAAGAGTCTTCATGTTATGCTACAGGAAACACAAAAGGAGCTACATGTACATCGCTACATAACCGGTGAGTGGAACATTTCCTCTTCTTTTCTTTTTAAATGAAAGTTGAAGTATGCTTTGATTTCACATGAACTTGTAACGTTTTACGATGATGACGTATTTCTATGAAAGTTCATAAAAGTTGACATATTTCTTTAGAAAAGTTTATGTGAATGTTTGTATGAGATGGTGTTTCATGATTTAAAGAATGTTTGAGTGGAAATATGATTTATGATATATGAAAACCCCAAATGTGTATCCAATGTTATGATATGCCGCCTACGGGCGAAGGGGCCTATATGGCTCAAGCTGACCAAATGAACGCCGCCCAGGTGAAGGGGCCTATGTGCTAGCTATGGCTCAAGCTGTTTAATTGTGCCGCCTAGGGCGAAGGGGTCATAGGGTACCTATGGCTCAAACTGACCGTCTACGCGCGTATGACATGATATTATGATCATGATATGTTGGATACTTTTTGGGGAAAATTCTATGACGATCTTGAAATGAAATGATGTTTATGATGTTCTCCAAGTGAACTTTACGACGAGTATTAATGAAATGATGTTTATAATGTGTTCCTACATGAATGATTTTATTAACACCGATGTTATGCTGAGATTTCAGTTTCAAGTTACGAAAGTCCGTGAATTGACTTAGTCATTTTGTACGTGATTTTTGAGAAGATATAATTGGACTCCTCAAGACATGTTTATTTTAAAAGCTCCACTCACTGGGCTAGTAGCTCATATGTTTCCTAAATGATTTTCTTCTCAGGTAGTAATTGGAGTTTGGGCAACAATTATGGTCGAGCCTGCTATTTCAAGATTTCAAGCCACCACATAGGAATTGTTATTGGTTCGTTGATATCATGAATGATTGGCTTTAATAGGATTAAACTTATTAATATATATTGAGTCTTCTCATATGAATCATACTCAGTTTAGTATATTTCTCTAACTATGAGGTTATGTTATTTATAATGAGAAGTTGGCTGATTGTAATGTGTTAACATTTTGGTGTTGGTGTTGTTATTGGGGAGTATACATGTTGGGGTTTTGTTAATAAAACAAGGGAGATGCTGTCGAAATTTTCTAAAACAAGTAGTATATTCATGAGCCTTGACGGTAAATTCTAGCTTTTCGTTGGAATTTATCGTCGGCGCACGTCACACTTCTAGTAAGTTAGAGGTACTGGGAGTGGGGCGTGTCATCAAGGCTCATGTACATTCTAATTATTCTAGAAAAATTTTGACAGCATCTCCCTTGTTTTATTAACCAAACCCAAAATGTGTACTCCCCAACACCAACACCAACACCAATCATCTACACATTACCACATCACAACCTACCAATCTTCTCATTATAAGTAACACCACCTCATAATTGGATAAATATACTAAACTGAGTATGATTCACATGAGAAAACTCAATATATATTAATAAGTTTAATCATATCAAAGCCTATCATTCATGATATCCACAAACCAATAACAATTCCTACATCGTGGCTTGAAATCTTGAAATAGCAGGCTCGACCATAATGCGTTGCCCAAACTCCAATTACTACCTGAGAAGAAAATCATTTAGAAAACATATGAGCTACTAGCCCAGGGAGTAGAGCTTTTAAAATAAATGTGTCTTGAGAAGTCCAAATATATCTTCTCAAAATTCACGTATAAAATGAATAAGTCAATTCATGGATTTTCGTAACTTGAAACTGAAATCTCAGCATAACATCGGTGTTAATAAAATCATTCATGTAGGCACACATTATAAACATCATTTCATTAATATTCGTCATAAAGTTCACTTGGAAAACATCATAAACATCATTTCATTTCAAGATCGTCATAGAATTTCCCCCAAAATGTATCTAACATATCATGATCATAATATTATGTCATACGCGCATAGACGGTCAGCTTGAGTCATAGGTACCTTATGACCCCTTCGCCCTATGCGGCACAATTAAACAGCTTGAGCCATAGCTAGCACATAGGCCCCTTCGCCTGAGCAGCGTTCATTTGGTTAGCTTGAGCCATATAGGCCCATTCGCCCATGGCGGCGTATCATAACATTGGATACACATTTGGGGTTTTCATATATCATAAATCATGTCTCAAATCAAACATTTCTTTAAAATCATGAAGCATTATTTAATACAAACGTTCACATGAACTTTTCTAAGAAGTATCAACTTTCGTGAAATATCATGGAAATACATTCATCATAAAGCATTACGAATTTTGTGAAATCAAAGCTTAATATACATTTTTATTTAGAAAGAAAAGAAGAAAAAATCTCCACTCACCAGCTAAGTAGCAACATAGTTCCTTTCCTGTTCCATTTCCTTTAAGCCTTTATCATTTCCTGTGACATCATATGAAAATTCTACTTAATATTTAATTTCTTCCAGATTTCTCAATTCACATATATAACTCAATTCTTTTATTTATCCTTACTCAATCTCATTTACTTTTGTTCTAAATTATCTATTAATTAAGGACTTTCTAGTTCGACTAGTTTTATCGAAATGAAATTCCCTTTTTGATTTCAAGTCCTCTGTTCAATTGAATTCTTAGAGTTTTCGTCATTGTTCAATTAAACATGTCTCTTTTGCATAACTATTCTAGACTTTATTTTAAATATTAGAAATTATAGTAATACCCCATATTAAAATCTTAAACTCCTTCCAAATATAAAACTAACTATTTATCTTTAAACACAATCTTTGGTTTTTGACAACTTCCATCATTTGCTATTAAATATTAATTCAATCATTAATTGTATTTATTCTCAACTTCACCAATTCTTCATTTACCATCATATTATTCTATAAAATCATAACACCACTAATTGATTCGAGACTTGATTCAACTCTTCGAACAATGCTTATTAAGTTTTCCCTGTTTGGGCAATGCCAGCTCAAAACCATTTAAAATCACGAATGGTGTCGTATGCTTATAAAATTCAACTAGAAGGTAGAAGACTCATATAGGTTCATCATAGATAAGATTGAGCCCAAGAAAACTACCTTGGCTATACCAAAATAGTTTTCCACCTCCAAGAAATTCTGTTCTCAGGTATACACTGCCCCATCTTACTAAACATGTCATAAAAACTCCTACCGGTCTCCAAATGATGTAATTCATATTTTAGATGATAGAAAACTCATAGAAGATCATTTCCCGACTTGTATCGTATCAAAATTCTACATATACTATCATTTATGCCCTTTTAAAGTTTGAAGGTCAGAACATCATATTTACTAATTTCATGCCAAAAGTCATTTCATTAATTCATACATACATGTTTTGCTTGGCTTGCTAGACTTTCATATTCATCTCTTATGCTTCCTTCAATAACTTCACTACCAAAATCTCATACCAAGCATACACTTCAAGAAAGCTAAAGACATGTAACTTATATCTACTAATTCATTATTTTCCCATTTTTTATTTAATCCATATTTCCATACTTCATTCCATAAAATCACATTAACTTCATAACATTCCATTTAATTCCAATTCACCATTTCATATCAATTAAATCCATGAACACTCAGATTATGAGTCCAGTACTTAATTTCATGAGAATTTCCATCTTAATAGCCCCAATAATACTTCATTTTTAAAAATTTCAGCTTTAATTTCCCTTTCAAACTATGATTTTATACACTAACTTTATATAATTCTTTTCTAATCTTCATATAACTCCAACTTCATATCTAAGAGTAATTTCCACACTATTTAAACCGATAGAAAACTACATAAAAATCAACTACTCCATTTCTAACAAATTTCTTAAATCAATCATGATAACTTTAAACCCAAAAATCTCATCACATGCATATACTTCAAGAAATTTATTTTTTTTTCAAATACATCTAACCCATCTCAACAACTCAACAGTTTCTCCTTCTAGGATTTACTATATCAAGCTATACATCAAAACCCAAATTAAACATTATAGAAAATTAAAGCTTGACTTACCTCTTGAAACCAAACCAAAACCGTGAAGCCCAAGAAACGTCCAAAGATTTTCGTGGCTAATTTCTCACTTTGCCCTCTTAATTTTTTTTTTTTTTTTGCCAAGCTTCCATACCTCACGGTACCTCTCTCTCTTTATCTCATATGTATTCTTTTAAAATTGTCTTGAAATGCAAGATACTCAATTATATATATATATATATATATATATATATTGGAAATTGCACATAAAGTCCCTAGCTTCTTGATTTCTCTAGATTCTTCTCATTCCATCTACAAAACAATAGATGTTTTACCTTTATTTTATCATATATGCTCATTTAGCCACAAACTTCTATATTTACTTCATTTAGGTCCTTAACTTTATAATTTACTTCATTTAAATTTCAAACTTATAATATAATCCCATATGAATCGAAACTTATTTGATAGCTTAAATGGTAATTCCAGAAATTAAAGTAATGCATCTTATTTCAACTTTGACCTTGGCTTGATTATTCCACTTTTGACTTTGACGGGTAAAAGTTGAACTTTAAAAATAGTAAAGCGGGTCATCACATTAACCTTTTTGGAAAACACACTCTTGCAAAGCGAGATGGACCAAAGGTGCCTTGCCCTGCTCCGTCTACGACAATTTGTTTAACTAAAATGAATAAAAAATATAAAATAAATGAGAAAAACTTTTGAAAAAACGACAAAGAATATAATAAATTGAATCGATAGACAAATAAAAAAGTCGAGCCGGATAACCCTTTCTTCACATTAATCTGGTCTACATCTACCCCGCATTAGGCAAATAAATAGGCGAATGAATCCGCCCTACTGTCATCGCTATAAGTTAATTTTTTTTAAATATAACTAATTTATATTTTTGGTTTTATCTATTTCTTATTTAATAGTAAATTTTAGTTCAATTAAAATTTGAGAGATACTATAATCTTTTAAGTTAAAAATGTTAAGTTGCACAAAAAAAGTGAGATTTGATGCTAGAATTAATAAATTTTAAACGTTAGAATTATATTGTACAATAAGATAAAATGTTGGGAGTAGATAGCGCCAATTAGTCCAAATTAATTAGCGGCACGAATAATTACCGCCAAGGGTATTACCCGTGTACTCACATAGCGGCAAGTCCTACTATACAACGAGGCCAACTCTTTTCTCTACAAGGTAATACCCGTGGCAAGTGAGTGAGAAAAATTATAGTTTCCTAAAAAATGAACATCATAGTGTATTTATGTCATTTTATATACTTGCAAAATGAAAAGGATGACAATATGAACACGGGCATGGAAAAAAGTCCGGTGCCCTAAGAATACTGAGTATTCAGTACTCCTGATCAATCAGGGACTCACATGTAAGATTCAGCGTCCAAATTAAATAATAAATTAGGCCATTTAAATCCACATACAGATTTCTGATTGGTCAGAAGTATCCAGTTTAGTACTCCTAGAGTACCAGACCTTTTTTCCAACGGGTATTTGCTATTTGCATATATGTCCAAAGTAGACAACATTTACGAAATTCACAAATTTGCTAATATGTTGCAAAATTTTGTCCTTGCAAGCATTATAAATGTCAAATATGCTCTTCAATTTTCGATAGATTGCACGTAGGTGCTACATGTTTCAATTTAATTAAATACAACATTCTAAAACTAACCATGACTTAACACCATCCCTTTTCATATGTATGCCAAGAGTACTGAAGATATTTGTGATGGTTGAACTACCACTAACTTAGTGAATTCTCCCCACCCCATATAGGCAAGTCTCTAGTCGAAGACTCAACTTTATCAGGGTGGCACCACCACTAGTGGGGTGGCCTCTTGGTGGTGGGCAAAATTAAAATTTAGGTTGGGGTGAAGTAAAAAAAAAATCGTACATGAGAAAGAATATATATTAATGAAAATTCAAAAACTTATATCAGCATTTTACAATTAAAAAAACTCATTAAAAATAGAAGTTTGGATTGAATACAACCCCTAAATAAACTTGAACATAAACATGCATCAATTCTATCAACTAGATTTTGCAATTTTTGCCATCAAAATTTCCCTTCAAACAATTGTGGTCAAATGCCCAAAATAACCATGATACCTTATATATGAAATAAAAATGTGACTCGTTTTAAATTTTGAGTCGAGATACGTTCAATATATTTATAAGGTAATTTACACCTAATGTCTCTAACCTTTTAAGTATTAATAAATCACGTCTCTAACATTTATTTTTCCTCCTGTGGGTCCTCAGCCTTTTAAGAAATCCCAGCCTAAGTCCTTGGCAATGGAATTCATCAGTTTTCTTGGTTAAGATGGGGGTATTTTTGATAAAATACAAAAAATAAATATTTAATTAAAAAAAGAAAAGTAAGGGAAAGGGCCATCCCTTTTGACTGCTAAAAATGACAGTTTTTGGCAGTAGAGGGTTGTCATTTCTGGCTTTCAATGGCTGCTGTTTCCAGCAGTCAAGCTAGAGGACTGCCATTTCTGGCTACCAAAGGTTGTCGTTCCTGGCAACCCTTGTTCTGGCAACCCTTGGCTGCTAACAATTAAAATGGAGGAGTCCCCTTCCCCCTTTTCTTCTTTTAAATTAAAATATTTATTTTTTTATTTTATCAATAATACCCTCAATTTAACGAAGGAAATTGACGAGTTTCGCTGCCAATGACTTGAACAGGGATTTATTAAAAGATTGAGGACCTAGAAGAGAAAAAATAAAGGTTAAGGACGTGATCTATTAATACTTAAAAGGTTATGGACGTCAAGTATAAATTACCCATATATATATATATATATATCCCAACATATAATGAATGGCAAAGAGTCAAAATGCAATTGGATTGGTGTCAAAATCGTCGCCCAAAACGACGTAGTTTTGGGCAGACCTTTTTTTTTTTTTTTCCTTTTACGACTCACATGAAGTCACCAGATTCTATTATTTGTGTGCATTGGTTGTGTCTCCCCAATCGTTCTCTTTCAAACTGGATCCCAATTCCCAAGTCCCTCTTCAGCTGAACCCTACCTTCCTTCCGTCCCGATCTTGGCACTGAATCAGGACCAGCTCTAAAAAATTCCCTCCGTTGCTTAAGTTCCCTAGTGACATCACTGGCTACTGTCTTTTGGCCATCAGAAAGCTGGTTGCTGCTGCAATAAACTCCTAATATGCAGTGGTGTTGAGGCGTTGCCACTGACTTGCTGCCGGGTCTCCGTTGCAAGGTTTCACTAGGTTCTCTTATCTCATTGGGGTTTCATATTGTCGATCTTACAGCAGCCTTCTTCCTTTTCTCGCCAGTTTCGGTTGCTTTCCTCGACTCTTCTCAGGTGAGTTAGTAATCTTGTGTGATTTTTTCCTTCTTTTTTTTTTATTTTTTTAATTGTTTGGATTCTTACCATTCTTGATGTAGGAACGTACAAAAATAAACAGCGGCTATATCTTTCCAAACAAGTAAAATTATTAAAAAGCATGATGTTGTTTTCATCAAATATTTTTTGACACTGAGTACATTAAGGGGCTGACTTGTGATAGATGTAATGAGAAGTGGTCTCTTTTTGCTTAAATGTTATTTTATTAGTAAGTTGGGGATTTATAGGAATTAGGTATGCTGTCGTTAAGCAAATTCTATGTGGTACGAAGAAATTGGTAAAAAAGTGTCCCCTTTGTGGAAAATTGGAATTTCTTGGACAGTTTATCAAGCTCTAGACTTCAAAGAGAACGGAACTTGAGAGTGAACCCAAGACCGTATTTTTCTATTCTTTAAGGCCACATTTGAACTACTTGTATTATACACATTCTTTTTTATTTTTTGATACAATGGCTAACTTTCTTATATTTTCATTCTTTTCATTTGGGTTTTGTTTTTAGTATCGGATTGATCTTACAATTTTTATCACTCTCTTTCCATAATTTAGTTATTTTTATTCTTAGTCTGAAAGACTTGTTTTTCTCCAGTTTTGAAACCAGTTGAAATTACCCTACAAAGGATAATATTTTTATTTGTATTTTTCATTTTTGTGATTCAATGTGTATGCGGTTAATTGGGTGTCTATTATTTGGTTGGGACCACTCATGAGTATAGTAATTTTGGATTTTGCTTTATTGGTTTTGAGACAAAATCTATTCTTCTTTAAAAAATCCATTGCTTCCTTGAAAGTTAATGCCTTTGGTAGTAAATTTTATACTACTTATAAATTCTTTTTGTTTTTAGCTAAATAAAAGAGACAAGAAAATAATCTTATCGGTAGTTGTGCCATTTCTTTAATCCTATGGGATCAAGTTTGATGGATCACTCACATGATGTTATTAGGGATGGATGCTCTATATATAGATGTATACTTGTAACTAGATAGCTTTAACTATTATAGATGTACCTTAAAGACTAAACTAAATGGCAGATGTCTAATTACATGCATTGCATATTTTGCATCAACTCTTGAGGCTTTTATCAATTGAAACCTGAAGTCTTCCTAAATATAGTCACCACTCAAATATTGAAAACGTAAAAAGAAAAAATAAATACATAGGCATCACCTAATTTGGAATCAAAACTATATTTGCTCTTGAAATAGTATTTACTTTATTCAATTTATCATGTGATCACATATATTTGGATTAACTATCAACTTGTTTTCTCAACCAAGAAGATAGTTGCACATCAATTTTAAAATGTATTATGTAGATATTTTTCCAAAATTTGTGCATTCTAATGTCGTAAAGAAGGACGTAATAGCCACTTTCAAATTCTAAGTATAAAATATGGAAAATAGTAGGCATGTTTTTTTAGCTTCTATGCTCCCTTGCTGCATCTACATTGTTAACCCCCCTTCTCTCCAATTTCTAGCCAGCTTCCTTGCATCTTGGCACTGGAGTATGAACATTTTCAAGATTTTGCACTATTTTCTCCTTTTCTTTTATTGAACTGGGTAAATGTTATTGCTCACTATAATTCAAATCCTTGAGTACATCATTGAGCCATAGTGAGCAGCTTCGTTTGCTTGCCGTTGAACAAACCGAACATTGGAATTGATAACATGGTTGAGCAGGGATGCTCTTAATTCTTGCTCTTGCTTAATTTATTTGGTGAATTAGAATTTCCCAGTAAATTTGTTTGAAAATGACTTCATTTGATATAACTAGCTTCATTTAATTTCAAACTGCACCGGTAATTTACAAATTTACCTGAAATTTTTTTGTTTTGTACCAACCTATAATCAACTAAAATATGAACTTCCGTTTATAGTTGTTGAAGAACCAACCCCTGGAACTGATGCAAGCATCATAAACTATGAACATAATGCTGCTACCGTTGAATCTTCATCAATCCCTCACTCTACTACACCAGGAAATATCAAACGTGCCCTGTTTGGAATATCTCCTGAATCTGGTCGTCCAAAAGAGAAGCGGAAATCCCCGGACTGTAATGACTTGTTGGTTTACAAAGCCAACAATGAGGCAACGCAGGCTGATGACCTCACACTCTAAACTTTCTACATATAGTGTAAATAGAACGACCAACGTTTTTGTTGTTGATGACGTGGTGCACAAGATTCAATCTCTGAAAACCTTATGATGCAGTTTAAGCTTTTTGTAGTATGAACCTAGCACCCTTAAAGAATCATCAAGGGTATGCTTTTGTCTTTCCTACTAGATCTTCCTTTGTTTAGGTGTAATATGTAGAAGTTTAGCCTCGTTGGCCTTTTGTGCTTCACAAACTCTATGAAGTTCCATTTTAGTTTACTAGAATTGATTTTCAGTTCAATTTCATTTTAGATGTAATATGTAGAAGTTTGGCCTCGTTGGCCTTTGTGCTACACAAACTTTATGAAGTTCTATTTTAGTTTCACTAGATTTGATTTTCAGTTTAGTTTCATTTTGTTTGCATTTGGATCATTAGACTTTGTTCTCTTCATGCAGTTTAAGTCACATGATTGTTACTCTAGCTATTGTGTCGATCATTGCCTGTTTGGAGATTACCTGTTTACAAATTTTCAGAATATGATTTGTTTGAGTAGGTCTACAAGTTTTCTTGATCCTGTATTTCGTATAGAAACGTAAACAAGTGGAAAAAGTTCGCAGTACGTTTCATTTTTAGATGTAGGTTTTTTTGGTTTAGTTTTACTTTATTTAAGGTATTAACTATTTTCCATGGATCTCTGGGATGATGTATTTTGCTTAGTGTTAACTGTATCTTTTTTATTAAGTAACATTCACTACGCTTATCAATTTATGACAACACATCGTCTTGTGAAGTAATAAATAGTATTACTTTATTTTATTTCATTTTTTATGTTATTAGTCTTGTGGTTTTCATATATGCGTGTTTTCTAATTTTGTTATTTTTCAAAATCTTAATTTAATTTATGATCAAGTTAAATATATTCATGAAAAAATACTTCTTTTTTATTTACTTTTGTCAATCTCTCCTCCTCCTCCTCTTCATAGCTCACATACTTTACTTCATTAGTTAAAACTAATCAAATATAATTCATTAAATTAAAATTTTCATTTAATTCAACCCCGGTGTCACACGAAGCAAAAATATGAACACAACCCGGTGCAATGCACGGGCGCAAACTAGCATATATAAATATGTATAACACTGAAAAAGAAGATTTTCTAAAATGTCAAAACTCAAATTAATCTGTTAAGAAAAAAGTGTCCGCTTTTAAAAAGTTTTGGCCAAAAATGTCCACTTTTAGGTATCAAAAATGTATCGTATTGACAAACAAATTTAAGTCTTTGAATTCTTTTGTTCTCAATACCGTTCTTTCTTTTCCAATTTGTTTAAGTTATCACCGATCACATGAGGGGTTTTCTCTTCTATTCCACCCCCCCCCCCAAATAAAATAAAATAAAATAGAATTTAATATGTCCAATTTGTCACTCTTTCACCATCTTCTTTTCTTCAACTGTTCATTTACCCGCTCGCTCATGGTCTATTTCCTCATCATTATTCCACCTGATAGTCAGAATCATCGTGTACTGGTTTACGGCCAATCCAAATGGCCAAAATTTGTTACATTTTTTGCAAAATACTTTTTGTGGACACTTTTTTTTTAATAAAAATTTGCAATTTCCTCGAAAGAAATAGTAGTAATAAATAATACTTTCCATGTCATGCAAAGATGTTTCCTTATTTAATTTTATTTGTCTCAAATTATATTATATTTTTCTTAGTTAATCTTTTATTTTTCTAATATATCTTTATTTTATATTACATATAGATCTCTTTAATAACTATTAGTTGAATGTACCATTTAAAACTGTACTTATGATGTACTTAAGTTTTTCTCAAAAAAGGGATATATATATATACATATTTTAAATTTTCTTTCAACTAAGATGAAATATTAAAAAAATTAAAAAGTATATTAAGGAATATATTCTTAAATGGTATATTTCCAAAAATATTACCTTCTAAATGGTACAAAACCAAAATCCAACGATCGCAGCCCACAGCACTGGTTTCAGACGCCCACCGTCTTCCATTCCCGGCGCTACATTTTACGCAAAAAACACGCTATAGGAACAGTTCCTCTTCGCGTCCCTTTTCACCGCAGAATCTCGAGTTTACTGTGTCAATCACTGTCACAAAATCTCTACAATGTCTGCTTCTTCTGATCATGCTGATTCTGTTTTCGCCAATGTTGTTCAAGCTCCTGAAGATCCCATTCTAGGGGTACCCACTTTCCTTTCTTTGTTTGCTTGCTTATTCCTTTTAGATACCTGGCTCCTCTGTTTGGATCATGTCAATAGATTTGTCTTCTTGTCCATGATCGATTTTGAAGAAGCCTGTTTATTGTGTATATTTGTGATTTACCTGGGATTTCATACTTTATTTGATGTTTAATCGACGCGGCTGTTTCTTTTTGTTGTTTATTGATTTGTTCTTATGAAACAGGTCACTGTTGCGTATAACAAAGATCCAAACCCTGTTAAGGTGAATTTGGCGGTTGGTGCTTATCGAACTGAGGTCAGTTACGCAGAAACTTAACGACGATTTGTTAATTTAATGGTGGAGATAATATACTTGAAGGCTTCTAGTAATCTGATATACAGTGTTTGTTTGATCTGCATATGGTGAATTGCAGGAAGGTAAACCTCTTGTTCTTAATGTGGTGAAAAAAGCTGAACAACTGCTTGTTAATGATCCGTAAGTAGTTTTATGCTGTTTGGCAGTGTTTGTTGCGATTCCTGACTATGCAAATTCTAACAGCAGATTTTCAATGTGGTACAGTTCTCGTGTAAAAGAGTATCTTCCAATTTCTGGGCTAGCTGCTTTTAACAAATTGAGCGCCCAGCTTATATTTGGTGTTGATAGGTAAAGAAATCTCAAAGCTGGGTATCTTAGTTGTACTTTAGTTGCAGTTGTAAATTGTTGAGTTGAGAATGGCCTCGAGTTTATGTTAAGAAACAAAAACATTTAAAATCCTTGTAATATATTCATTTTGACATTGTATTAGTCTTGATGATTTGTCACGAACTTTGTAATATACTTGTGAACTGAGCTTGAACTAATTTCTAGCATATGAAAATGTTAATGATTGAAAATTGTAAATAAAATTCTTCATTTTAAGATGACTCTGGATGTGACATTGAAGCCCCTGATGCCAAATAAAAATATAGAAAATGCTATTAGTACAACAAAAATGTACAACCATGTGTACACACACGCGTGACCCTTGCGATAACAATTGACCAAAATTGATGTAATGGGTAGATTAATTGGATTTTGCCATATGTATTATATTTGTAACTTTTTGTGTAACATGGTGTACTAAATAGCATTACTCTAAAATATTTCCAGTAAATTGTCAGCAATGAATTGGACTTCCATCAATGCCTTAGGATTCAAAACTATTTCCATTGCCAGGAGAAGAGACAAATCTTGTGGCTGCTGATGTCTTTATTCCTTAGTTGCTTTCATTTAGATTTGTATATTCATGTTTATGTTGCAAGGACATATACCCTTCTCTTTTTTTCTCTATACAACTTCTTCATCAAGAAATACCACTCTCTGTCTCTTCCAATACAAACACGCTTCTTCTATATTAAAGAAACTCACACATTTTTTGTTAGTTACAATGACAATGAAGTTGATCTTCCTTCGGATGCTGTACTTCTGTACTGTAGATTAATTCATAACCCTTTTGACTCTGGATACAGCCCTGCAATTCAAGAGAACAGAGTGACTACTGTCCAGGGCTTGTCTGGTACTGGCTCATTAAGGGTTGGAGCAGAATTTTTGGCCCGGCATTATCGTGAAGTATGTAGCTCGTTTCTAACTGCGATTAAATTACAAACTATACTAAGTTTGAGTCATGTTGACTTGTTTATAATTGTTTTCTCAGCGCACTATATACATTCCACAGCCAACCTGGGGAAACCATCCTAAAGTTTTTACTTTAGCTGGATTGTCTGTCAAGTATTACCGTTACTATGACCCAAAGACAAGGGGCTTGGATTTTGAAGGTTTTGACATTATTCTTCATAAGAGTGTGCTCTTTTTCGTTAATGTGCAACAATCTTATTATGAATTATGTTCTCTGACTGCATATAGATATCAGTTCATGTATTAACAGTACCTCATGGTTTCTCTAAATCTTTATAGGTCAGATCTGAAAACCTAAATCTGATTAGTGGCTGATATCTTGAAATAATCCTCATATCTCAATGACATGTTTGACATTGGAAGAACATTTTTGTATTTTGGAGCATAAGATGTGTACAATTTCTTTCTCTTGATGCTACCTTTACGTACAGGGCTAGTAGAAGATCTTGCCAATGCCCCGACTGGAGCAATAGTTCTTCTTCATGCATGTGCCCATAACCCAACAGGAGTTGACCCAACTTCTGATCAATGGGAGCAAATCAGGCAACTGATGAGATCTCAGACGTGTGCTCTTCCGATCTACCCTTTTTCGACAGTGCTTATCAGGTAGGCCTGGTGATGGAATTCATAGTTAAACTATTTCCAAATAACTACTTCCTTTGTAACATCAGTTGTTTAGCTATCTGATGTTGCATAAATAGCCAGTCCAAATGGTTGCTTGAATTCAATGACACACTCTCAACATTGTAGGGCTTTGCTAGTGGGAGTCTTGATGCAGATGCAGCATCAGTTCGAATGTTTGTTGCAGATGGAGGTGAATGCCTTGCAGCACAGAGTTATGCAAAAAACATGGGACTATATGGTGAACGTGTTGGTGCACTTAGCATTGTGAGTCATATATAACTGAGCAATTTTCTTACTTCATGTCTGCCAAGAGAAGAAATAAGATAGAGTTCTGGTTACTGGAACTTAGAGCGAACCAGTAAGCTGACCAAGTTAGGCACTCCTTCACAATACAACTTGCAGCACTAAGCACTCTCTTGCTGGTGATTCATGTTGGCTGGATTGGGTGGTCTTTAGGATTCCTGCCTTTCTTGATCCCCAGAAGCTGGGTAGGGATTATGTTTAATTTTGGAATATGTCAGTCCTCTATTCCTCTAGTCCGTCAGTCCTCTATTCCTCTAGTCCTAAACTGACATAGAATGTGTTTGTCACTACTTGCTGCCAGAATTGCTATATAAGTTCTGTTCTCAATAAGACAGTATCAATTCATTAATCTGAATTTAATGCTTTGGTCCACATATCCGGATAAGTTATTTATACAGAATTAACTGAAAATACTTTCTTCCGATCTCACTCCAACAACTTTGTCCTTTCCATAATGTTTCTTTTGACTTTTTCTGGGTGGTTGATGGGTCGCATGCCTTGTGGATGGTACAATAAGTAAGCTGCTAATTTCTCCATGTCTGAAGTTATTCTGAACTTGTTTCATATGGATTTCTAAAGATCGGAAGATTTATGATCAAAATTTTAATTCACAGGTATGCAAAACTGCAGAGGTAGCTAGCAGGGTTGAAAGCCAGCTAAAACTTGTTATTAGGCCCATGTACTCCCATGTACTCTAATCCACCTATTCATGGTGCATCTATTGTGGCTACTGTGCTCAAGGATAGGTACAGAATCTGTCTGCTGTATTTTATTGACACACTTCTCTAATGTGTTAATATCATGTGATCTGAAAACCCTATTGATGTTTGCGATTCTTCACCGAATTTATTAACTCCCTAAATAATTAATGTAGGCACTTGTATGAAGAATGGAAAGTTGAGCTGAAAGCAATGGCTGATAGAATTATAAGCATGCGCAAACAACTTTTTGATACCCTGCAAGATAGAGGTAAGACATCTGATGTCTGTCACTTTGATGATTCAGTTTTTAGTGCTTGTTATGACTGTATTCTTAGTCATCTATAAGAAGTTTGTTTCTTTAGTAACGCCAATATTTCTGACAGTGGGAGCAGGTTGTTATTCAATTCTAAATTGTGTTGATGTAAAAGAAAATATTGCATGTAGAGATTCTTGTATGACTTTTATCTCTTGAGAACCATTCATTTTCATGGGCCTGGCTGCAAGGGAAAGTTGGAAAGACGGACTTGTGTCCACTTGAATAATGCTTTTTACGTAGACTAGAGAATGATCTCAAGTCTAGTTGGTATTTCCTCAGTGGATATTGAATAAATGGTCCAATGTATTTATTATGCATATCTACCTATCTCCCATTCTAAAGATGCCAACTAGACTAGATAAATAGCATCAGTCGGTCGCGTATGAGATGACTACTCTGATCCAAATATTCTCTCTCTCTCTCTCTCTCTCTCTCTCTCTCTCAGTTTCCGTCTTCTGGATATCAATTATAGGACATCTTGCTATTAACTTACAGGCACACCAGGTGACTGGAGTCACATTCTGAAGCAGATTGGGATGTTCACTTTTACTGGGTTGAATTCTAATCAAGTCGCCTTCATGACAAAAGAGTATCATGTTTACATGACATCTGATGGGTAAGACCCTATGATGCTTGATGAAAACTTTCTTGATTTTCATTTCATTCCCCATTTTTATCTTATTTTATTATTTATTATTTTTTTAAGAAAATAAACTTCCTTGATATTCATGGGGTTGAAGAGAAAAAGCTTCTCTTTTTCGAAGTGAATGCTGCGCCTAGAAATCCAGTTGATAGATTCTGTATCTTTCCTGTTCCGAAGTTGATAAACATGTTTGCTTTCTACTATAGCCGTTCATTTTTCTTTCTCTAAAATAAAATAATACTACTTTCAAGAAATGTACTTACTGTTTCCCATTTTTAATTTCACTTTTCCCCTTCAATTGTCCGTCGCTTGCTATTCCTGACAAACTGCAAATCTTGACTTGCTCAAGCACAGGGTTTCGTTTATTCCCCCGCTATGTCAAAAATCAAAATCACCTTGCTTCTAATTTTTTGCATAACACGGATTTGATGGATTATATCCACAAAATCAAGATGGTTAAGAAAATATATACTTTCTTTCTACTGTAATCATATATTGCTGAACAGTGAGCGTTTATTTACTATGATAAGTATGATACTGCAAATTTTAATTAGTTTTCCTGATTCAGTTTACCTTTTCTAAGTATTTTGAAAACAAAATTAATAACCCAAGTTTTATATAGAAGTCAAACTTAAATTAAAGCCACTTGGTCATTAAAAAGGAAAAGAAAAGGTAAAAACAACTAAAAGAACTTATAAAATTCATCATCATGCAATCCGGAGTAAGTAGCCACTTGTGGTTTACTTGGGAGGGTTTTATGAACTGAAGATGTATAAATATCTGTTATGAATTCATGTAATCCGTTGCAGTTAACGAAATTCAATAGTTCACATTAATTATATGTATTTCATGCAATAGAATTGTGATACTCTATGATTATGTGAAAATCATGTAGATGCCATTTTTTTATTGTGTGTTTGAGAAGGCAGGGGAATGAACTCTCTTTTATTACATATTGGTGTTCCTTTACACCTGGCATCATCGTGATACAATTATATGCGATATCCAATATCATATAAATATAATGATATATTGACATTTCAATTTTGATAAGCCCCTAACAGCTATTTCTATTTCAAAAATAGGAACAGAATGAGTGGAAATATTTGGTTGAGCTTGGTGTCATACATGAGACATGTGAATTCATAAAATATGTGGATGTGGTTCGTTTGATTAGTTTCTGTTTTGAGATAGAAATAATTTGCTAGCACGGGCTAAATTTTTCTTGATTCAGATTGCATGCACATGGGTTTCATGATCATGATCATTATCATAATGTTAGCTCAAAGGTCTTGAGTGGAGGCTAACATACCAAAATTTGTAGTTACTTTCCTTGAACTCATGGTCAACCATACATAACTAATCAAGTTACAAAGATATCATGATTTATAATTTATGTGTGAACAGTCGGTTTGCTTTCTGAAAATTCTGTGTAATGAGTGAACTATTAGGATAAGTTCACGATATTCGCTGAAAGTTATGTAAGCGGAGATGTAGAGAAATAAATAAATGAATAAAGGTTATTTCTTTTCACCTTTTCTTGGAATTTGAAGTTGCATGTTCGATCCTAACTGCTTTTCCTTTGCCCCAAATTTGCAGGAGGATTAGCATGGCAGGTCTTAGTTCTCAAACTGTTCCTCATCTTGCAGATGCCATACATGCTGCTGTCTCTAATGTAGCATAGGTGATCATATAAAAAGCCATATGACTATTTTAGCTTCAGTTATGATATGGTTTTACTTTTTAGTAAGAATTGTTTGAAAGGAATTTTTCATTTTACGATGAACTTGAATACGTGGCACTAGTCCCGTATATTTCTCTTTTAGCTGGTAAAATATGAGAAACTTTTCATGTTCAAGAAATAAGATGTTTACTTCTTTAAAGTTTTGTATCAACAAATGAATATCTGTAGAACTTCAAATAAACAAAATTCTAACAGTTAAGATTTCCACCAATCCCAAGAAAATCATTTCACATAAGTAACTGACCAGATGTGAAATGAGGCATGCTCATATGCCTCCCTCTACAAGAATCACCAATGGCAACTTATATATACACAGACTCAATTAACTCCTTGAAGTTTCTTCTTCATTTGATTTGCGAAAACTCGAGCTACTACTTGTCTCTGCCCTTCTTTCTACGTTTTGATCACCATTAATGGCGAGAAGTTGGACTCCTCAAACCTCCGGTCTCAAGCTTGTCAATATACGAAAACTTCTTGATGACATTAGCTGGTTTAGTCGAAGCCCTCTCTTCCTCATCCTTTACATAAGTGTCTAAACTACCTGTTGAATGGTTCTTCCTCACTTCAGTATCTGGTGCTGGCTCAAAGTTCCAACCCATGAAATCAGACAGTGTCATTGATGCAGACATTGTTGAGGTTGGTGAATCTGCAGCAGAACTCAATTTTTCGGTCTCTTCTCTAGGGCTTGTTGAGCTTCCCGGCGCTGTTGGTGTTGGTGATGGCGTGGACGAGTCCATTGACGGCTTCCATGCAACTACCGCAAGAGATGGATCTTGAGCCAAAGAATCCGCATAAAGAACGTCTTCAATACGCGACGTAACTGTGTTTGCCAAGCTTTCTAGTACCCTTGAATAGCTCTCCAAGACAGAATGGCCTACATCCTATCGCATCAATCAAAAAAATAATCATTAGCCCAAGAGAAAGCTTGATTTTGTTCCCCAAAGGTCGATGCTGATTTCTTAATATAAAGTCTGTTTATGGGGGAGAATTTATAACCCTCACATGATATAGGCACTCCATGAGTTGAGATATAGGCAAGCCTTTTATATTAAGAAATCAGCACGACTTGAAGCGAACATAAAAGGCTAAATAGTATCAAAAGAAGAATCTTTGGCATTTTGGGTACCCTGTTATATTCGATTTTGCTTATGTCTAGTGAAGATTGAGGGATTCCGGGGAACCGGTGTTTGAGGAGGAGCAAGATTGTTTCAGCCCTCTCTTCAAAGAGCTCCCTTTTCTCCAAACTCACGGCCGAACCCCACCCGGATTTCCCATCCTTATGGTGCATCTTCCGTTTCCATATCACAATGGACGCCTCAATCCTGTTCTTTAGGTCAAGAACTTTGTGCTCTGATGACAAGTCCATAGTTGAAAGGAACTGCTGAGGGTCGAAGAACTCAACCGTAATGCTTTTGTAGATTAGATCGCCGAGGCTTGATCTACCATTCTACGAGAAAAACAGCCCGAAATCAATTAGTATATACGTATGTTTGGCAGATTAGCAGAGCCAAGATATTTTCTTTGAATTTCCCTTAATACCTTGGGTAGAGATTCAATGTAGTTCTCAGGTATCTCCATATCTGATAGTATCTGAGCATTTATGGCCATGGATGCTTTCAGGACTTGATTCACAGCTTCCTTTTGTTTTTGTAGAAATTGTCTCGATTCTTCTGATAACCCATTGGGAGGAACCTTTACAGTGGGAAGCCACCACTTGTCGTTTCTTTGTACGCCTTTTTCAGACTTGTCTGCATCTCTTGACACGTACCAAAATTCGTGTTGGTCGACAAAGTTATCTAGTGTGCCCTGTTGATTCTTATTCCTTAAGAATGCATAACAGATGTAGAAACAACTTCATCAATTGAGGAATTCTTACAATTAGCATTGCATCAAGCTTTCTCAACGCCGGAATGTTCATTAAAAGATCTTTTCTTTGTTGTGTCACCATTATCTGTCAAAATGCATAACAAGAAATGAATGTCACACAATGCTATTATTATAGTCTAAAAGGTTCGAAGAAAGAGTTTGCAATAGCACAGTATTATACTGTCTGGATGGTACGACTGTCTAATAAAGCGAGGTCACCTCATTCTCTGACCACCTAAATGAAGCTTCATCAAGGTCAAGGTGGCATCACCTTATTGAATATCATTGGGCCACCATTCTGAGATGACTTCTTCTTATTGGACAGACCAAAATTAAAACTTTTACCTCCATAGTCGTTCCATCTTTGGATTTTTGTTGAGAAGGAACAAATTCGACAATGGAATCCGTAACAGATAAAAGCCAATCAATCTCCTTCTTCCATCGCGCCTTCCTCTCCGGAGCCATCGGCTCTAACTTTGATTGTTCTCCAAAAACAGAAGCTACACCATTACAAAAAATTACATGGTACGTTACTAGGATAAACAATGTCTCATTTCAAATTCTTCAACTTAACGTTCATCCAAATCGAGGATTAATTACCGGCAAGATTTGTGATGGCGTTTGACAGAGCCAGAGCCGAAGAGACACCCTTCCCACCTCCCGACATGTCCTCTCCCAAGAGAAGCTTCGAAAATTTTTCCTTCATCATGTCCATATCTGAACCAAACAAAAGAAATGCTGGTAAGGACCAAAACCAGAGGCTATGAATATGATCATAAATAATAATTTCATAATAATCCAAAGATAAAAGAACCTGAAGGAGGGCCTTTTTCTTTAACTTTGAGATCGGAGCCGGTGATCGTGGAATATCATTGTTGGATTTTAAAGGACTTTTATCTGCTATACTATCTGAAACAGAACCATTTTGCAGAATTTCTATTGATGCATATCTTGAGGTTCGACTCCGCATTAGCGCCCCTTCTTCACAGGCCGACTCTCCGGCTATTCCAACCTCGGTTTGAGCCATAATAACTCGACTGCGCTACGCACGTCGTTCTTCAAGAAAGATGGGGGAAAAAGAAAGAAGAAAGAGATGCCTTCTCTCCTGAAAGAGAATTGGCTGGAAATGAATAATCATGAAAATGGAATTGAAGCAAGGGTTTTTCCCAAATTGTGGAGTTGACAAAATATAGAGTTAATTATGAGTAGTTTATGAAGTTTAGAATGGAACGTGGGGTGCATGTTTTATTTGAAGAAGAAGATGATTAAAAACGAAGAAGAAAGGTTGATATAGAAAGTTGTGGATATTTTCATTTGTTTTGTTGTGTTTGGGAATGGATGGTTGCATTTTTCAACTGAGGCAAAATCCCCGGGAAAGCCTCCATGCCAAACTAACTTCCTCTCTCTCCTTTTTTGTTCTCTCTCTCTTCCTCTCAAAAGATTTCTTTGTCCGAAAATCCTACGACCCATTGACGCAATGATAAGCTTGTTTGGAACCCTTAAAAATGTCATCACAGTAACATTTGATTCTAAGTGGAAAAATTGAAGAACGACAATAGGACGAGTACGGTTCAGGGATCCAATTTCTGTCCCCGCCCGCCAAGAAATTTACGTTTCAGTCCCCAACCCCATTTAATAGGGATTGGGGCATGGACAGAACATTGGTTTCGTGATTTAACAACTAAATTTTTATAGATCTTTCATTTATTAATTATTTTACTTTAATAATTCTATTTTATCAATAATACATATTAAATGAGGACATATATAGATATTACATGATAAAAGAAAAATGACATATCTTTATAGGACAGATGAAAAAAGAAAGCATGTCTATTTTTGTCGGACAGATAAAGTCTTTAACTACATTGGCAAAAAGACCCATATGTTGAATTGAAATAGACGGGCAAAAAGACATATAGAGTCCCAATCAAGTAACCTTGTAAGTGACCCAATAATGAAGAGTTGCATTACTCAAATACGATATTCAGGCTTTGTTCTAAAAAGTGCGCCCCGCGAAGGACACCTTCCACACCTCGCTTATGGGGTAAGCAGTGAAAAAAGTGGTCAACGGTTTTCGTTGACCGTCTAGGCGCTTCGTTGAACGCGCCTAGGTGGTTTGACCGCTTTTTTTTTTTTTTAATGTTGAACATTTGAGCCATTTATTAGCTAATGGTTTAAGACTCTAAGTAATAACATTAGGGTATTTTTTATTTTGGGCTATTGAGGCATTTTTTTGTTTTAGGCCATTTGTCGGAGTGTATAATACTTAATTCTCATCTATAAAGTAGGATTCATTCACCTTTTGCCTTTTCAAAATATTAAATTATATAATATCTCTTAAAATTATAATGTAGATATAATATTTATGGTTTTAAATGTGTTTTTCAATTTAGTTTTTATTAATTTAAATATTTAACAGCTTTAGGTTGACTAAAAATTAAAAAAAAATTAGAAAACGCTTTTTAACGTTTAAGTGCCGCTTAGCTTGAAAAGTTTGAAGCTTCTAGTCGCTGCTATTCCGCGCTTTACGCTTTTTAGAACACTGTATTCAGGTCAGTTCCCATCACAAGAAGTGGGAAAATAACTCACTGTAAATTTTATTTTATATCGGTGGTCGAAGTCTTGAAGCCGCCAATTTTTTTTATAGGGCTTGCGTGTTTATATGACAACATTTGATTGGAATAAAAAGCAATGGACATCATTATTTCGTGCAAGTATGGAAAAATTATAGGCATGCGGACATGCGATCTATAAAAAATTGAAAATTACTAGGAATGTTAGTTTAGAAGACTTGAGGATTATGAGTAATATTCAAAACCCTCTAAATGTTTTATTACAAAAACATCTCATCTCTTCTGGCATGTATAGATGCACATAGATTTAAAATACACGTGATGTGTATCGATCAATATCACAGAGAATGGGAGGTTTTGTTACAAAACACAGGGGAGGTTTTTGAACCTTTTTTTGTAGGGATTATATGGTGATGTTAATTGAAAAAAAAAATAAAAATGAATGGCTTGTACCGTGAATGTGTGTAGGTGTAGTCAAAAAAAGAAATTATATGGTAACCTTTCTTGAAATATTTTTTCTTGTCTGTAAAAATCCTAAATCCGTGCACTAACTCATAAAATGAGGCCTCAATTTTTTTTTTTTGCCCAAAGAACTCATAATAAAATGAGTTGAAAACCAACTTACAACTATTGCAATAATAACAGGATACAAATAGTGCAATGTGATCGCGTTGTTTGGAGCCTAAATTAAAAGTTAAATAATGTGTAAGACTGTGACATAATTCGAAGTACAGAATAACCGGTCAAATTTTAATTGGTGAGGCAGAGACCCTCCAAATAATTTTGTTTGAGTCATAGGTGCCTGTTTTTTACTCTATAAAATAGAATGGGCGGACTTGAGTGTCTTGGAAAGATATGGGCAGAGCAGTTGGCAGGTGTTTTGAAGTAGGGTTAATATCACATATCGTCCCAACCTTTATGGTTAGTATCAATTAGGTCCTTAATCTTTTTTCAATGCGCTAGGTCCTCAACCTTTTATTAAGTCGCGCAAATGGTCTTTTTGACAGTTTCTGTCAAGTTTTCTGTTAAATCCTCGACTGAATTGTCAGCATACCCTTATCATTTTTAAATTAAAAATAAAATGTTTTAAGAGATAAAAAATAATATTAAAATTAAAAAAGGGGGAATTCACCACTAACTGACTGTTGGAAATGGCAGCAAACGGCGGCCAAAAAGGCAGCCAAAGGTGGGGGAGAGACCCCCCTTCCTGTGAGCTGCCATTTTCAGCAGCTCACAGGGGGGGTCTCTCCCTCTGACAGTGGCAGCTCACAGGGGGGGGTCTCTCCCTCTGACAGCTCACGGGAAGGGGGGTCTCTCCCTCTACATGGCCGCCAGAATGGGAGAGAGTCTCCCCCATTTGGCTACCGTTTCTGGCAGCCATGTAGAGGGGGAGACCTCCCCTGTGAGCTGCCATTTTCTGACAGCTCACAAGGGTCTCCCCCCTCCATTTGGCTGCTGTTTCTGGCAGCCATTGGCTATCGATAGCCAAT
>CAVNYN010224391.1:0-20393 GCA_963692815.1 Nyctanthes arbor-tristis
TGTGTATGCGCCAAATTAGTCGACAATCATCAGCAATAAGCCATTAATCTTGAAGGGTCCCAATTTTTATATTATTTCATTAAAGTGAAATTCGACAAGAACTTTCAAACCTAGCTACAAAACTTCATGGTCAAGTGTGCACACTCAATTGATATTTGATAGTAAGTGAATATAACAAATATATCCAAAGTGATTATCTATAAGGTCTTCCCTATTATAATAATAAGAAGAATTAATTTGGTACAAGTTTTCGTTGTTGACCGGCACTTGCAACACAGTTCTAAAAGAATATAAAAGATTAATATAATATGAAGATTTGCAGCCGTGAGATTTGACCATATATATATATATATATATATGTATATATTTCTTTTTCTTTCTTTCTTTCTTTCTTTTTTTTTTTTTTTTTTTTTGTAATTTCAACTTTGTTGTTAGCTATTTTTAATTCATTTTATTTGTATGTTAACAGATTTTAAGTATGGTTACAATTTAAAAACTATTATAATTTATCAACCAATTTAAATTTTTGATATATGGCAATATATCATCAAGCCACATATTTGATGTGATATAATTTTTTACATTATTTTAATCATTACCTCCACATGACATCATTACATCATACATATACAAAATTTGATTTTTAAATCTATTTATAAACCACTCCAATTAAAAATGGTTGCCAATTGGATTAATATTTCAGTGGCTGCCTCAGATTATAATTATATATAGTTCTGACTAATGTGCAAATTAAGTTCTTTGATTTTGTATAGACGACGAATACATAAATGCATGCAGATAGCCAAAAGGTGAAATGGACCAATCTCAATTTCACATTGCTTGCATATTTTCTATTTGATTCAATGCTTAAATTATTTTGTAATTTATCAGGGTCTACATGCTTCTTGTTCATGATATAGTTACTGTAAGTGAAACATGGATATAAGTGAACCACTTAACCTTGTTGAGGTATCCTTATATTCTCTCTTTGATCTTTGGAACATTTTTGAAAAATTTAGAATCCATATAACACACAAAGTGCGGCAAAGAAAATCTACAATAGTGTACCATTGAAGTTGTGACATTTGACAGGAGGTGTTGCGACTCCTTTCAGTACATTGATTTATTTTGCTTCCTTCTAAAACAAATAGAATTTTTTGAAAGCTTTTTTCTCATCGTGTTTATGCAAATGCAAGCATTATCCACTTATACCAGAAGAATGAATAGCGAATATTTAAGCTTTTTTTGAATTCTAATCTATGATGAACTTCAAAGTGCCCTTACAATAAAACATCGTGAAATCGGTAACACGTGCCGACTCTGGTATATACATAAATGTATGTTATTTTCATTGCATTTTATTTTAGGGTAAATTTTACGAAAGGCCCCCAATTTTTGTACCTTAAATCGTCTGGGTCCATAACCTTTTTTTAGCGCGCTTGGTCCTCAGCCTTTTATAAATAAGGACAAAAGGTCCCAGTTAATAGAATCCATCCAAAATTTCGTTAAATCGTTAGCCAAATTACTTTCATACCCTTACCCTTTGATCTTAAAAAAAAAAAGAATTTAAAAATTTTAAAAATATATAAAAATAAAAAGGAAGGAAAAAAATAATTAAAAAAACTGAAAGGGGAGAGAACTGCCATTTCCGGAAGCTTGAAGTTGCCAGAGATGGCAGTTAAAGGGGGCCCCCTCCTTTTTTCTGCTGTTTCCGACAGATGTTCTGCTGCTGGAGTCTCCCCTTTTCATCTGCCAGAAATGACAGTGAAGGGGGAGAGTCTGCCCCTTTTTTCTGCCTTTTCCGACAGATGTTCAGCTGCTTCAGTTTCATTTTTTTTATTTTTTTCCTTGCTTTTTTATTTTTGTACACTTTAAAATTTTTAAATTCCTTTTTTCTCAAAAATTTAAGGAGTAAGGGTATACAGGTAATTTGACCAAAAAATTAACGGAATTTTGGATAAATTCTGTAAATATGGATCTTTTGTGCATATTTATGAAAAGTTGAGGACCCTGTGAGCTAAAAAAAATTAGAGACCCAAGCGATTCAAAGTGTAAAGATTGGGGACCTTTTGTGAAATTTTGCTTTTTATTTTATGTTATGCTTGTGAAGCATAGAAATTAGTCACATCAGTTTCATTTTTTATATATTATTTCAAGGGATTGTAGGAAAAGAAAATCGAACTCTTAATTATGAGGGAGGAAACTCATTAAGATATCGTTAGATCACATGCGTCCTAGCAAAATCAGTAACGTTACATAAACTTATAAATTTCATACAAATACATAATTTAAAGTAATTTTAGAGATATATGAATAAATAGACCAATATGAAAATGATTTTCTCAAAATCAGTTATCACTCAAATACATTTTTAACAACATATTTACCTATTAAAAAAATCTTATACGTAAATTTGTAAGTTTTCCTTACTTTCTAACTACACATTTTTTTACAAAATCAATTCTTCAAAAATCATTTCCATATGTATTCTTATTATGTGACACAATTTCATTAGTTGATGATTATAGATGAATCAGGCAACAAACTTGAAAAATTTTAAATTTTATATAGAAAAACTTAGAAGAAAATTATATTAGCCCTCGTCTATTGAATCTTTTTATATATTATAGACCATGTCACTAAGAATTATAAATCCATCCTTAGTGATGATCACATGAGTACTTTTTTATCATATGGTAAGATTGAGACATATCTCCAATGTCACATATTGATGTTTCTGCAAGATTTTCGCATAATTTGTAACTCTGTTTTAAAGCAGTTGTTGTCCAACTAATTTGTATCGAACTTTATGCTTCTTACTGGATTGATGTAAACTCGATATTTTCGTGTTGTGTTCTTAAAGGACTAGTGAGCTTTATACTATACTGAAAATGTGTATACCGTCCATAATCCTATGGCATAGTCAAAAATAGTGTCTTTACATAGCCATAAATATTTCTACACTCAATCAATTAGGCTTAATTTTTCCATTTATTATCTTAAATCATTTCGAATATTGGAAAATTAGGGCTTGTTGAGATTTTCAAATATTAATTAATAGTTGATGTTGATTATTTAACTTCAGGTATCCCCACCATTTTTATTTAAACTTTATATAGAACCATTACAATTACAAGTCACATCAACACCACAAATTAAACAAGATTTTGTGATTTGCGTATTTTAAAATTTCCACAATATTAGTACTTTTAAAACTATAAATTAGGGGAAAATAGCATATTATCACTTTAGGCACACAATCTTTTAAAAAGAATATCTGGATCTCAAAATATTTAAATTTTGCACCAATGAGAAGAGAAATACTACATGTATCCCACTTTTATGCCATTGGTTATTCAAATATGAGTATATGACACGTGTCATTACTTTGTGAACTCTTATATTTTGATATTAATTAATAGATAATGCTACATGTCTACTCTATCTCGTGTCTACTCACATTCACCCATTAAATTCCTTAAATAATGTGATAAATTAGACACGAGTTATCTTGAAATTATCACGATATATAAACAATTTAATTGGAGTGGATGTATAACATTATCATTAATTAATATATGAATTGACATTGATATCATGCGTCATATTTGTATAACTAATATTACAAAAAGTGCTATCTCAATATTTTTCTCAATGAAAATTATCTAGCCAACTGCTACTTCCTCATAATGCTAGCGGATTACCCTACTTGTAAAAACCACCAAAAGAAAATAAGTATTTGCCCCCTACGGGGTCAGTTATCTAGACCGCAAAATTTAGAGCAATTCTAAAGGGACATGAAAAGGAGATATTATTAGGTGACATTCTCACGTGACACACATTCATTAGGTGATAATTATATAGTTACTTTTTATCATTCAATACAAGTGTGCCACATAAGAATGTTATTTAAAAATGTCTTCTTTTTATGTCCCTCTAAAATTTCTCCAAAATTTACGTCCATGTCAACGGCTGTTTTCCAAACCGGTACCAACTTGCTCGTGCTAACGATACTCTTTGCACCAAAGTCTCCAATCGTTGGTTAAATTGGCAACAATTTACATCCAAGGCTCCATACATTCAACTATAGCGCCCACCCCCCCCCCCCACCCGGGCGGGGGAACCTTTTTTGACATTTGCTTTTAATTACAATCTCACCCTCAATTATTAATTATAAAATTAAATTACATTTCCACCCTCAAAATAAATTACTCCCCCAGTCCTATACAAATAGTCTCAATTTTTTTTATTTGTCACACATTATTATCCACTTTGATTAGTTAGTTTTTTAATTTTCTTATATACCCCTATATAATATGTATTGATATTAAAAAATAAGAACTAATAAAGTTATATAACAATTAAATGAAGGGGCATACTAGAAAAAATATTTATAAATTTCATTTCTCCAATAACATTAATTAAAATTTCTTAAACTATGTGAAAAATGATAGTATGAGAGAATTTTTATTGGACGGATGGAGTATTTTCTTTTCCTTTTCTTTTTTTTTTTCTTTTTGAATAGCTCAATACAAATATATCGATGGAATGAAGTTCAAAGGACGAGCTCGTGAAAATTTGAACTAAGCCAGTCCAAGGTTCATCATTGCACAACTACGTGTCTAACTATAATATTAGCAGCTAATATGAGCACATATATCACTCACTCTACAAATCATAACAGTGGCTAATAAGCATATAGTGTATTAATGACACCAAATCCGGTACTAGATCAAAATCAATCCAACGAAACTAAAGATCCGGGACTTCTTATTTAAAGGGTTAAATAGTTGCACTTTTTGGAAAGGAAAATTCTAGTTGGACAAAAAGAGGGACAAAAAGGTGATAAAATTGACATGTGGGGTATGTGATAAATGTTGATGTAAATGTGATGTCATGTGTTGAAAAATAAAATTATGTCATATATCAATTTTGTTAGATTTTTTATATGTGTGTTTATTCAAATAACATAACTCTTTTGAAAATATGAAGCTCAAGTACAAATTTCCCAAATTTAGACCAATTAATAAAATGGAAAAATAAATAGCAAGCCATTATGCGGCTTCATTGTAAAACCGTTCAAAATGAAAACAACCCCTATTCTTCCATCCACCCCAACAGTCAGTCTGAACACCGAAAATGCCCATTTAGCGCTCCATAAATAGGCTCCATTCTCACACCAGACTCGAGTACTAAAAACTCCTAAAATTTCCTCCTCGAAATCTTCAAATCATCAATTTCAACAACAAAGTCTCACAGCAGTTTCATTTTTTGTGTTATGGTACTACTACTTCTGGGATTCCAAGAGAAACAATCACTTGTTCATCATCATACATAAATCTCGCTCTGTTTAGAGTTCAGATTCAAGAATCCAGTTGGGATTCTGATGGCTATTCAGCTGGAGAATTTGGTGGAGTCTATAAAGTCCAAGGTCAGATCCTTAAAGAAATCGAAGAAACCTTACATAAAAATGGACAAGAGTGCCAGTGTTAAGGTTGAAATCCGCAGCAAAAAGGCCCGAAGGCTCATCGACAAGACTCTCAAGGTTGCTGATAATCCTGGCAAACGGAGTATCTCCTAAAACCCCCTTACACCTCTCTCTAGATCTCTCTCTCTCCCTATGTATATGCATATATATATAGGACCATATAACGAAGAAGAAGAAGAAGAAGAAGAAGAAGAAGAAGAAGAAGAGGAGGAGGAAACAGAGTCTGGATTGAACTTTTTCTTTTGTTTTAATGGTGTGTTTTGATAGAAGAAATACTCCTATCAAATATTCAATGATATTTTAGTTGATATTCATCAGTTATTCAATTAAATGGTTGCATGGTTAATTGAATCTGGACATTGAAATCAAAATAAAATGGAATGTTCATTAGATACTTTTTTTTTTTTTTTGAAGAATGTTCATTAGATACTGATATAATGTAAAGCACTTAATTAATCAAAAATTCATACAGCCCTGATCCTGCAAAAATAGTTTACGGTTCCTCTCATCATCTCAAATTATAATCTACTTTTATATTTGTTAATTTGTTAGTCTTCTAATATTTGCTTATTTATTATTGTGTATCGTAATAAATAATAATCAACAAAAGAGAATAATTGTAGTGAAATATTAAAATATTATATTATTAAATATACTTTATGAAAATTGAGGTGAAATATTACATTAGTAAATAAAATAGTATATTATTAAATATATTTTCAAATTGTATTTTTTCAATAATATTAATCAAAATTTCTTAATCTATATAATCTTTATGAAAAATTAAAGTGAACTATATTTTGCGGGACGGAAAGAGTATCATTGTTACCAGGATTTATTTATTTAAAAAGGAAAAAGAAAACCCTTGTATTGTAGTCATTCATTGTTATTTTTATTAATTTCTATAGTTAAGAGGTAAGCATTGATTTTTCAATTTCAAAAAATAAAACCGTTTTCACATCTCCTGCCTGAAAATTTTGGTGGATCAAATTATAGAGTAGACTGCATTGAAGAATGTATAGAAAGAAAATTTACAGCTACTTTTGGGCAGGTGAAAAACACCAAAAGTCAATCTTTAACGCTAATAATATTTAAAATTGGAATTATAGAGGGTTAGGTATTGGTGACTTGATTGTCTCAAACTCTCACCCATGTTATAACGTAAACATTTTTTTCTCATTATATTTTAATTTTGAATTTAGTCAAATAAATTACACTGGAATATTTTATGGGACATACTATTTATCATTCAACTCTACTCATTCTCTTTCTTATATATTCGGAGAAAAGATGAGTTCACTAATGGCAATAATTCAGTGAGCTTGCATTAAGGAGCTTTATTCAAATTTAATTTTTTTTCTTTTAATATTTTTTTCAATAAATTTAATTTGTTGAAATTAGTTGATTGTTTGAGAGAATATGTCAACTTTCTATTAAGTCAATGTGGGTTCCGTTTACACAGTCATCTTGCGTGGAGATACAAAGAAAAATTATTAAAAATATTATTTTTTTTGTGAAAAATATGTACTCATATTAAATTTGACTTGTTAATCTAATTTTGATTTATGATAATGCTCCCAAAAGCAAACTCATGCAATGCTTGCAGAGTAAAGGTAATAACTCAATTGATAGAGTTTATGCTCTTCTCCAAAATTCCCCAGTTATATTAAGAAAAAAAAAAAAAAAACTCACGCTGCATTTGCACACTCATGATGTCACAATTATAGTCTAACCATTTGTCTAAATTGGAATGTCAAGATTTTGTTACGTGTTCCTTGTCAATAGTTTAATTTGACTTTTCAAATATTAAGTCAACATAGAAATGGTGCTTGAATTTTGAGAGAACATTGGTAAATGTCATGTCATCACGTGGCATTAATCTACTGACTGGTCCGCTGAGTTCCTAATTTCAATCTCTTGGGCTATTATTAGTTAATGCTATTTATAACTTGTCTGGTGTCACGTGCTTTGTTTATTTTAAAGAAAAGTAGAACGAGTGAATAATAGTAATAGAAATTTAATGTCTTTATAATTAGTTTAGTAAATTTCTGCTTTAGAATTATAATAGAAATTAAATACTACTACATACTCTAATTCTAACAAGTGGTACAGTTATTAAAATATTCACATTTCGGGTAGAAAGTCTTCGTACTACTATATAACATGTGACATGTATTGTATTTCAAACATAAGTATTTACAAGTTCTTCCCGAAAATTTTGTTAAAAAACTCCTCACCCCATGTGACATGTATTGTATTTCAAACATAAACCATGTGTATTTTAAATCTATATGGCATGCATCCGTGGATGCTACATGAGAGGAAAATTTTTTAACAAAAATTTCAAAAAGTGCTTAAAAGGGACTCGTACTACTATATAACATTATTGATATTAAGTAACAATTTATATGATATCATATGATAAATTAAATTAAATGACTCACGTGTGATGTGCTTGTCTTTTTAATTTAACTTATTATATCAGTTAATGTCACAAGTATTACCACATGGACTAGTGTTTAATATCACTGGAGACATTAGCATTATTCTTTAAGATACTTTCAACCAGGAGTCTTTTTACAAAACTAGATAAGATTTCTTACCCTTATTTAATACGAATCTAACAAAAACAGTCACACATTATTTATCTTTTTAGAAAATTTCTTCAATCAGCAAATGAATCCAATGTTTACAGCTAAAATCCCAATAAACTCTCTAATTAAATTAAATACTTCTAAATTAGCTCTCAGAGAGATGATGATATATTCAATATAAAGAGACGACTCATAAAATAAAATCCCAATAAACTCTCTAATTAAATACTCCATTGCATGTCCAATGTATAGTCATAGTCATGAAATAAATTGACAATTAGTAAAAAAGTACTTATTTGACACATTAAATGCTTGACATTGTCATGAAGAATGATATTCTCTATGACAATGTCGAGAATTTATCTAATCAAAAAATTTCTCTCTCTTTTTTTTTTAAATCCCTAATAATAATTTGACAAATATATAATATTGACATTGTTGTATTGGAGGATTTTTTGAATGTAATATCAATGTTCTTTGACACATATATACTTATGACATTCCACATTGACTTTACATTGGCGATACTCTTAGATAGGGCGATTGACTCTTCACTCTGACACTTTCTATTAATTGCGCTCAAATTTTCAAAAGTCTAATTAAATGAGTGATATTGATATGAAAATATAAAGGAAAATCGAGTGAAAGAAAAGCATGAAAAATCGAGGGAAAGAAAAGCATGAAATTGATATGGCGTTTGTTGGGTTTTGGTTTTATGTGTTTTGGTCCAGGTGGGCCTTGTGTCTGTTCTAGCCTTTTGTCCGAAGGTCCGAGTCCTGTACCTGTTTGTGGTTCAATAATATGTTATGTTTAAAAAAAAAAATCAAGGGAGGAAAAAAAATAAACAGTTTTTTAAAAGAAAAAAAATAAATGAAGAGCATAAAATTGAGAAATTGATGGAGTTTTAAATCTACTTTATAGATGTTCTTTAAACATAGCGTGTCTGCTGAATATGTACTAATAGCACATGTTATTCTTTCAAACTTTCGAGGTTAGGTTAGTTCATAACTTGTTCTTTAAAAAAAAAAAAAAAGGACCTAGTAGTAATTAATAACGATAAATTTTCAAATTACTACATATTCTACCTACGTTACACCTTAACAATTAAACTAATTCAAAACTTTCTATTAAATTGTGTCCCCACCCCCCCCCCCAAAAAAAAAGACCTAGTAGTAAATAATAACGATAAATTTTCAAATTACATCATATTCTACCTACGTTACACCTTATCAATTGAACTAATTCAAAACCGTCTATTAACTTGTATTTGAACTTTTAAATTTTTTTTTCAAAAAAAAATTTGAAAAATTATTTATTCGATGCTTGTATCTATATTTAAAATTTTGACTTTATTTTTTGGGGGCGCTCTATGGTTGAGGACTGCAGACAATCGAAGATGGTCTCCTACCCCCGTCCCTCAAGTCCGGCCATGCCTAGACTTGATCTGAATTGAATGAATATTTGACCATAAGAGTCCTTCTATCCCTTACTAGCGTAAGTTTCTGTTGGAAATAGTAGTATATTTTGACCAAATTTTTATGGTCTCGGCAATTAATATGTATGAGAGATATTTAAATCGAACGCGTTGAGAGTACATTTGATCTCGTTAAACTATTTCTGGGTGAATGAGAAATTATAGCCTAAATGTAACACCTTGAAACTATGTGATTCAGATGTTAAATGGGAATTTTGGATCCCGTGTCGGGATGAATGAACAAAACGTTGTATGAGAAGGTTGATCAATTGATTGATTAATTAGTTGATTAATTAGTTATTTCTACCACAAGTCGTTCGACGTTGTATCTTGAGAGACGATTGCCGATCAACCGTAAGCACCTAGGCGGGACAAAAACGTCTTAAAGACATAGAGTCGAACTCTAGGCTCGGCGGTTTTTCATAGTAAATTCTGCATAATTTATTCTACCGGGTTTAAGTAAGTTTACGGTTTAATTTCGAATATAATTTGCACCATTTTATATGTATCTAATTTTCCAACAGTTTCCAATGTTAAAACTTGTTATTTTAAACTTAACAAAAATTTTCGTATTGATTTGTGGTGAGTTGGTAGCTTTTTGAATAATTTTCAAGATCTATTTATTTGCACTAGAGTGTTAGCTTAAAAGGCTGAGACTTGACAAACAAAATCTGATGCATTCATACAAATCAGCCTCACACTTTAGTTGGAGGCTAGTTAAATTTTGTTCATTATTGACGTGGCATTGTTATATCATACACATTACTGATTAAAATTTTTTTTAAGTATCATCTGGTGTCGTTACGGCACCAAACAAATCATTCGGCGTGTCAATGGTGGCTTGTGTGATTTAGAGAGGGGGAGTGATGGGTTGATGCCACACCATATTACATGAAATTTCCTATAACCTATATATATGGGCCTATGAAAAAGTTAATGGGCCATTAATTAGTTGAATGAGCCCGGCTAGAGTTCCTCTATAGTTAAGTAAACAACTGAACATAGCGTGCAAGGAAACACACGTTCTCTCAATGCTTTGTCCCTCTTTGATTTGTGACCAACCTAAATAAATAAATGAGAAGAAAAGGTGCAGCTCCCAATTTGAGCCGCGTCCATCTTTTACATTTATTTATTATTTATTATTTTTGCTTAGTATATTTTCTAACGATACTCTGATATTTTTCATCTCAAATTAATGAAGTGAATGATTATTGATTTTACTATGCATTTCATTGCGGGCATTAAACTTCAAAATTTCTCAATGACTAATGAGCTTTGCTCCATTTTTCTTTTTAGTCAATTATTGAAGTTCTTAAATTTCAAAATCTTTTACTCATTCATTACCGATCACATTAGCACTAGGGTTTATTTTTGTCACGAGGTTGGACAAGTTACGCTTTTTGTTATCACATGTTCATGATTTTATATAACCAAAAAGTGAGTCGGTGTTCTGGTTCAAATTGTGCCGCAGTAGCTTGATACTCACGTTTTGCCGAGAGGTTTTAAGTTCGAACCACACCTACCACTTTTCTAATTTTCTTCCCCTATATCCCCTTGCATAAAAATTTAAAAAAACATAAATTGAAAAGTGAGCCAAGGTTATTATTCGAGGTAAAAGATTAAATAATTCTTGCAAACTTTTTATAAGTATAAAAAAAAATTTATTTGAAAATAATTAAAATTTATAAATTATTGATGTTCATAAACAATCATTATTGTCTAGCTAGTTAATAGGCGCTAACATCTACATAATTTTTATGTGGAGATCATGTGTACATGTGACGCACACTCAACGTCGATGTCATAGTCACACATAGGTCATGTGGTGCCACTTGTGCATATGGTCTCTATAGAGATACTGAACATTCACTTATATATTGCTTGCCTAATGCCTAACACCAGCTGAGGCAAATGTTGCAATCTTGAATAAAATGAGATATTGCATATTATTGTTTGCACTCTGATAGCATCTCCAATACCAAGGGTCATCCTCTAAGGTCCAGAGAGAGAGAGAGAGAGAGAGAGAGACACACACACACACACATAAAAATTGACAGGTCTCACTTGTTTCCTCTTTTTTTTTTTAAAATTTTTTTTTTCTTTTAATCACTTTTCTCACAATTACACTATTTTTTCCTTCCTCGTGTAAGGTCTAAAAACAAACATTCATCTCCATCTTCTCCACTACTATTTTATCGTTATTTTTGAATTTTTTTCTATGTCTATCATCTTTTTCAGTTTTCCCTCTCGTTTTTTTTCCGACACCTCTTTCTATCAACATTCAATTAAAATAATCATCTTCTCTTTATCTCTCTTCTCTACACCACCTAATAGCCAAGACCATGAATTATAAATAGGGATGCATTACGAGCCGGCTGGCTCGTGAGGCCCCTGGCCCAGCTAGTAAAAAGCCTAAGCCGAGCGGCTCGTTGCTCTTTTAAGGCGAGCCCGAGCCCAAGCCGAGCCCCAAACTCAAGGCCTAGCCTGAGCCGGGCAGGCCCATTTGGCTCGACGGGCCAAACAGGTCAGCCCGTAATTACCTACCAAACATGCAACGTGTCAAACTTATGTAGGGAAATAAAAAATTAGGTAGGGAAACAAAAAATTAAACTAGAATAGGAAAAAATTAAAAAAAAAAGCCGAGCCCGCCAGGCTGGCCTTACTCGGCTTAGAAAAGGCCCAAGCTAAAGCTCGGGTTGAGCCTAATTTTCACTGCCGAGCCGAGCCGAGCCGGGCTTTCGCTCGGGCTTTTTTGGATTGGTATCAAAAAAGCCCGAGCCCGAGCCCAAATTCTAGCGAGTCGAGCCGGCTCGGTTCATTGACATGCCTAATTATAGATGATCTGACGGTCAAATCAAATGCTGGAAAGGAACACAAAAGTAAAAGCAATATATATATATATATAGATATGGATGGAAAGAGTTTTATTTATTTATTATTATTATTATTTACTGACACGCCCCACTACCAGTACCTCTAGCTTACTGGAAGCGTGACGTGCGTCGACGATAAATTCTAACTAGAAGTTAAAATCTACAATCAAGGTTCTTAAACATCTTACTTGTTCGAGAAAATTTTTAGCAATATCTCTCTTAATTTATAAACAAAACCAACTTACACCAATACCCCATATTGAACCATAACTCCTCATTCATTTCAAGCAACAATTCATATATAAAGAGATTTACCAAATCTAGTAAATTTCACTTGAAACACCCAATGCATGTTAATAATTAAGCCATAACAAAGCCTATAATTCGTAAAAAATAGCAAACCCATAATAATCTCTATGTGGTGACTCATGCTTTTGAAATAGCAGGCTCAACCCTTATGCGTTTCCCAAACTCTAATTGCAACCTAGAAAGAAAATCATTTGAAAAATATGTGAACTAGTAGCCCAGTGAGTGGAGTTTTATAATTAAAATATATTTTAAAAAGTCGAAACATAACTTTTACAAAGTCTCGGATAAAACGTTCAAGTGCATATTAGGAATTTCCATGACTTTAAATGTAAATTAAACATAACATCAACGTCAATATTTGTAAAATCATCACGTGTTAGAATCATTATGAACCTCATTTCATTTCATAACCGTCATAAAATTCACTAGAATACACCATGAATATCATTTCATTGCAAGATCATTATAGAATTTTCCCCAAAGAGTATCCACACATCTCATGATCATAATATCAAGTCATACGCGCGTAGACAGTCAGCTTGGGCTATAGGTACCTTATGACCCCTTCGTCTTAAGCGGCACAATTAAACAGCTTGAGCTATAGCTAGCACATAGGCCCCTTCGCTTGGGCGGCTTTCATTTGGTCAACTTGAGTCATAGGCTCCTTCACCCGTAGGCGGCATGATCATAACATAAGATACATATTTGGGGTTTTTCATACATCATGAATCATATTTCAAATCAAACATTTTTCTAAAAATCGTGAAGTACCATAAACTACATTTCAATTCCAACATTTTCTTTAAAAATCATGAGCATCATTTTTACATAAAACTTCACATAAACTTTTCTAAAGAAACATCAACTTTTGTGAAATTTCATAGAAATACATAATCATTGTAACACATTCCAAGCTAATGTGAAATCGTGACATGATATATTTTCATTTAGAAGGAAAATGAGAGGAAGAGCTCCACTCACCGGCTAAGTAGCCATGTCCATGAAATCTCTTTCGTGTGTCCTGTAATATAACATGAAGACTCTTAAACTTCAATTCTTTCCTCATAATATCTTGTTGTCTAGATAATTTATGTGTTCATAACTTTCCAATCATTCCTTTCCTTGACTTTCTCTTTTTTTTTTCCATTTTCTTATCTCACGTCCTAACTTGTTTAGTTATTCACCATATAATTCCTTAACCCCCAATATTAACACATATTTAATCTTAAAATCACATCTCATTCCTTTCCTTTTAAATTCATACGAACTCCATAATTTCTTTACTAAGGAAAACCATAATATAATTGCTCTTGAAGTCACTTATTTTCTTCATTACCATATGATCACATCTTCACAATATCAATAACCCTTAATACCTTCAATTTCAACAATAGTGATTGCCATTTATATCATGATTCCCAAATTATATGTAAGATGCTCTCTTGTAGTTATATTCAACACTTTATGGCTCAATAAATTCTCCTTTTTCACTTAAACTTGGAAATTGAATCCATATCTAAGTTCCCCTATTTTGGGCAGTAATTTTTAAGACCATTTTATACGTAAGAAGTGTGTCATATATTTATGAAATTCCCCCATAAGATAGCACACTTACATAGGTTCATCATATATAAAATGGAGCTCAAGAAAAATATGTTAGCAATATTAAAGTATTCCTTCAATTCCTAGAAATTCTGTTCTCGAGTCAGCCTGACCACTTTCACAAAACACATCGTAAAAACTCCTTCCGATCTCAAATGGTGTCATTCCAATTTTGGATGATAGATAACTCATAAAAGATCATTTTTCAAGTTGTACCTCCTTAAAATTCAACTTATTCTATCAGTTATGGCTTTCTAAAGGGGAAAGGGCAGAACCTTCATGCACCATAATTTCAATTTTCATCTCTAAACATAATTCCTTATCATTTAAACCAATAAAACTACATCAAAATCAACTAATCAATTCTATAAAATTCATTAACCCTTGGAGAAAACTAAACCTTAAAATTTATATGAAATCAAGGCTTGAAAGTGAAAATTACTTACATATCATACTTGCTCCATCTTCTTCTTCTTCCATTCCTCCACTTTCCATCTTCAATCTTTCCAAAGAAATTCCTCCTCTTGTTTGATCCTCTAGCCCCTCTCTCGGTCTCTTCCTCTCCTCCCTCTCAGCCCTCTCTCTCGTTCTCTTTTTTTTTTTTTTTTTTTTGTGTATGTGTAAATTGGCCCAAATTCAAGAATTGTCTAGATATTTTGGGAATTTTGCACCCAAAGTCCTTTAGCTTCTCGGTTTACTTTATTTAAACTACCAAACTTATAATATGATTCCATATGATCCAACTTATTTAATAGGTTAATGATAACCTCAAAAATTAAATTAATGCATTTTAATCAAAATTTGACATTGACTTCATTACGTGTGCTCTTCCGATCTCTTCGGTCCATAAGATTGGGATGTCACATTTACTATCTCCGTCTTAAAAAGATGGTAATATTCTCTTTTTCACATAGATTAAGAAAAATTTATTTAATAATATTAGAAAAGTAAATTTTAATATCATTTACCTCTTATATAGATTAAGAAAATTTCATTTAATAGTATTGAAAAAGTAAATTTTAACATCTATTTACCTCTTATACACTTTCATTTATTAATTATTTTACTTTAATAATTTTATTTTTTTTATAACTATGCATATCAAATATGAGTATATAAGATAACTAATATTTCAACTACTTATTAACAAATAAACTGGAGCATATTTTTGGACGGATGAAAAAGAAAAATTAGACTATCTTTTTAGGACGGGGCTAGTATTTATTTGAAAGGTGGATGGAAGGTGTTTTGACTTGCGTTAGCACACATGACAAGAAGGAAAATGTTATATGTAGATAAATTTTCACAAAATCTTTTACAAATTATGGTAATTTTATCATCTTATCATTGTGTATTATATGATTTGAAACAAAATATCTTATGGATAAAAAGGTGAATTTACTTTATTTTGTAAAAAAAAATTTGTAAATGCTTTTTTATAAATAGCACGACTCTAATAATAAGTAGCACCTGACGAAGTCAAATTTGAGCTACCTAGGCAATAGGTTCAACTCCTCATGAGCACATTGACCTATAAAAAGGGTCTCAAGAGATGACTCTAAAGCCCCTTTAGTATGGGAGTAAGTGTCTGAAGGGGTAGATAAAAATAAAATATAAAAAGTGAAAAAATGGGAATAAATTACCTCGGAGATTGTGACAACTCTTATTTATGGAAAGTAGGTTAAGATGTATGTATGCTAAATAGCACCATAACGGGTCGGCAATTGGGCCTCCTGGTTACGCCTATAAAGAAGTGTAAAGCCCAATAACTGATGGCCAATTTTTGTCCTCATCAGCACCTATATATGTTTATAAGTCAGGGGATGTCTTGAAGAATACAAATATTTTTTATACATTTTTTAAAATTAAGGTACCTTAAGCTTTTTTTAGAAAAATCAGGTATTTTAAGTGTTTTTACATTGTGATATCACAATATTACAACACAACAATCACAATTTGCCATTCGTCAAAACACTGAGTCACATCAAACGACTTGCCAAAACACCGAGCCACATCAAACAACTCGCCAAAACATTGAGTCACATCAAAAATAGTTTGCTGAAATACCGAGTCACAACAAAAACAACTTGCCAAAATACCGAGTCACAATAGAAACAACTGGTCAAAACACCAAGTCACAATAAAAACAACTCGCCAAAATATCGAGTCACAACAATACAGCAACTCGGCAGAACAACCGAGTTACAACAACACGACAAAGTTGTTTTGATGCGAATCAAATTAGTTCTTTTCAATTGAAACACTAATTTGGCGAGTTGTTGATTGAAACACTAATCTCGTACGGAACAATCAAATTTGAAAAACTAATTCAACACTAATTTTCAAATACTAATTCTCAATTGAAACACTGATTCAACAAAACAACACAATTTCGTCTGAAACAATTGATTTAGTATTTCTGAATTGAAACACAATCAGATTCAACACAATCTAAAACAAAAGATTAAACAAAATCAAAGGAAAAAAAAAACCTAATTTGAAACAGAAATTTGAAACACGATCTCGTCAGGAACACTCGTATCACAGCTTCATTTCCTAGACTGGAAGTTTTTCTTTCAAAATATACAGAGGAAAAACTTGCAGAAAAAGCTCTAGAGTAACGGCGTCCAAAACCCACTAAAAGAGGAAGAAGAAATCATCAAGAGATTTGCCTAGAAAATTAGAATTCGGTTATACTTCATCCGCTTCTGTTGAAGAACAAAGTAAATGAGTACTAGATGAGGTTGATGTTTCTGTAACAGAAGGCAAAGAAGTGTTTGAAAACAAATTTGCTCGGGAAAATGAGGTTATGAGCCCAGCAGTCGTAGAGGGTCGCTAGAGACAGAAGAAGAAACTTCAACCTGAACTTCTACTCTTTTACTTTCTTCTTCCAGGTTTCTTACCGAAATTTCCTCCGCCGACACACACAAACAAACACCACAACCCAAAAACGACCACCAAAAACACTATCTGAATCAAACTTTAAAAAAAAAAAAACACCTAACAAAACCAGAACCAATACGATTTGATTTTTCAGATATGAACACGACGAACAACGGTAAACAATATCTGAAATATCTAATTTCTAATTTTAGATCGTGATGTGATCTGATTTTTCAGATGAGATTACCATATCGATATGATTTCAGACGCCGGCAATCGCTTGTGTTTTCTCTGAGCAATCTTAGCAGAAAACGGCGAAGGAAAAGAGAGAGACATGCCACAGAGAGAGAGAGAGAGAGAGAGAGAGAGAGATCAGTGACGGGGTGAGGGAGAAGTGAGATGCGGGTGGGTGAGTTGTTTGGGGGGGGACGCACCTGACTTTTGCAAAGTAGTTCATACACCCCTCAAATTTTAAAAGAAGTCCCCAAAGTACATGATTTATCTAATTAAACCTATAAGTGGGTTGCTTTACATGACACAAGATGGGCCATTTAGCTTGATCCAGCCCAATTCAATTATCGGTCCATTAACTTAAATTGGGGTCATATCCTATTATGTGAGCAACATGAGTAATTGGTACAATAAGTGTTTCCAAAGACGCACACTCACATACCCATACACATACATCTAGGTGTACTTAAACTCGAGATATGTACTCCACGAGTAATGACCCTTTGCAAGTATATATTATTATGTTGATTACAAAAACCATTTTAACCCTACGCTTTTTAAAGTAACAAATATTTTTTGTTTAAATTGCCTCGAAAAAACTGCAAATATTATGTTAATTTTGATTATTGATTCAAAATTTGTCACAATCTTCCCGTTTTGATTCTTACAAGAATCTTTCAGAATTATTGATGTGATGAATGAGTCCACACGACAGAATCTACATTTGACTCTTTAATCGCACCCCCACCGTGCCGTCTAATTTAAACATCCCATAAACGAACACATTAGTGATCAAAATCAAATCCCAATTATCATTTTCCATTTATAATAATAATAATAATAATAATAATAATAATAATGTTCCATTATTTAGATATATAATGTTCCAACACTCACCTCGACTCTCTTGTACTTCATCACGACTCCATGTCTATGCTCTATAATGATTTGTTCAACCTAAATGTACCTTAGTAGAACATATATTATCGTCTTGAGTTTCTTGTCATCGATCTCGATTTACGACAATCAAGTTGTACAATGGCAAGAAACAAAGAGAAGAGGCAGAACAAGTTAAAGAATCTCATCGCTGCTCCGATAAGAGTTCTGATTAAAGCAAGATGTGATTGTGCTAAAACAATTGATCAGGATTGCATTGTACAGCCCCGGTTGATGCACAGGGAACCTGGTGTCAAATCGTTTAAAGAAGACGAAAATGGAGATATCGTGGAGCTCATTAAGCAGGCGTCCTCCAGAAATGGCTGCGGCATTAGGGTCGATGTCGACAGCAAAGGGAATTTGGTGTTGACAAGGCCTCCGGACGAGGCGGCCGTGGGGAGTTATAGTGTAGGGGTGGGAAGGTTAGGAAGAATAGATGAGAAGGCTCCCTGTGATTTTAAAGAATCAGATGTTAACAAGTCTTTGTATAGGAGATGTTCAAGCTATGTCGTACCCAAGGGGAATTCTCTATACTAACTGATAAACCCAAATTAGGCTTGCATTCGAGCTCGGACGTCTCCCGGTGTATCAGAAGAGCTTGATGTCTTTGGTATCACAAATTTGAATGGTTGTTTCTTGACTACTGATTAGTTCACCTAATGATAATCACTTGTCATAGTGAACAAGTGTTAATGTGTCCACCACTAATGATGAGCTGACACGTGACAGTAAATTTTAAAATTTGTCATGTCTAATATTGTTGGTGGGGACGTTAATATATGTTCATAGTAGACGGATAGACGGAACCGGCTTACAGATCATCACATCACTTTGATAACATCAAAAATAGCATTGGTTGATTTGTTTCTAGCAAGCAATTTTGAAGCTTAAGCAACATTGAAGAATTCAAGTAATTTGGGCTGAATATGTCTGGGCCGGGGACCATTGGGTTTTTGAAGTTGGAACCAAGTCCATCTCGTCATCTGTAACAATGATGGAATTGTTGCGTTTGCTTACCCTCGTATTTTTGTTCTTCGCAACTAATGGAGGTCTCCACACGCTTAAGCTTATTCGTGCCTCTTTGATTTGACGAACCAGCAAATGGGAAGAAGAGGCGAAGCTGTCAACTTGGAGTCTGGCTACTGAAACAAATAGGGCTCTGAATTTAGAGTTAGACTGCCAATCACGTGATGCCAAATATGGTCACAACATGTGAGTTGACATTACGTGATTGACAGTCTGACTCTAAATTCGGAACCTTATTTGTTTTTCTAGAAAATTCCTTCAACTTGTGCCACGTCCATCTTTTTCATTTTCTTTTTCCAATTATTTTCTAGTGATGATAGAATTGAAGTTATTGGGATCAAATGGTTGACTTAGTGGTTATAGACTCAGCCTCTTATTAAGACTTGGGGAGTCTCTGATTTGAATCTCATGTGCCCTTTCCCTCCACACTATTTATGTCGGAAAAAAACTAAACCCAAACTAAACTAAACCATGATTTGGTCATGGTTTTAAGAAAACCAAACTAAACCCAAAATTGATAGGCTCTTTTTTTTTTTTTTTTTTTTTTGAGAAAATATGTAGTGTATTATTTTGTAATATCAAAACCAATCATTTGGTTTTGGTTTGATTTGATTAGATTATAGTTATATAAAAAAATAATAAAATATGGTTCAATTAAATTACCAACTAAAGGTAAAAAGAAAAAAATATGTAGTTTGGGTTCATGTTCCACTTCACTTACACACTAAACCAGAGTACCTTATGTTGCAAAAATTCTAAGGAGAAGAGGCCTCTCTCTTAGGGAGAGGTCTCATGCACACGTAGCCCCAGCAGGCCATATGGCAGGATGCCTCTCCGTAAGGGCGAAGCCTTCTCTCCATAGAATAACTCCCCTATGTTGCCTTGAGTTATAATGCATGTAATAAATGGTAGATATATATATATATATATATTTATATATATATATTAAAAAAGAATATATATTAAAAAAGTTTTTA
>CAVNYN010224392.1:0-24841 GCA_963692815.1 Nyctanthes arbor-tristis
TATAGGATGTTAAGGATTTGAGAATTCCTATTATTGAATATACCGTGTAAATTCTTTCGTATTCACTTTCTGCTCTCTACCGGCTTTTTTTATAGTTCGACTAAATATTTCACATAAAAAGGGATCATCTGACCCTCTTGTACTGTGTCATATGGTTAAAATCAGAAGGATGTTTTTAAAAAGCCTCTGTCCAGCTCAAATTCCACTGAGTCCAGCTCGATCTCAAGATTGGTCACAACATCTTGGAGGTGATCGACATGTGTGTCAATTATGTGAACAAAAAGATTTGACACGGATCTTGGAACTGGATTATCAGCTTCCTCGGAATGATTCATTGTCAAGAGAAAATCAAGAACATGGTTGGAATCGTGTTCAATTTTAATCCCATCCCTTTCCTTTTGTTCCCCGCTGTCATAGCTTGGACTCTGCACAGCCGGAATCTCCGAAAGAAGAGACTCATTTACTGGTGAGAATCCCAAGTGTGCCGCATAAGAATGTCACCTAAAAATGTCTCATTTTCATGTCCTCCTAGAATTTTTCTAATGACATGGATATCTCACCAATATCTTTGACGTGAACATACTAAGAGTATTGCACTTATTAATCTTAGGTCCCTTGGGGTAAAGCTATTGCCATTTCCATTAGCCTTGAGAGTAGAATAACTTCAAGCTGTATATGGTAGAATCATTGTCTGTCGGTTAAACTTAACCGGAAGTTACACAAGAAATACACCATTTTTATGAGAAATAAAGTAGAATTTTATATGGTTAAAGTGATATTCTGGCATGTGAATGAGTAAGATTAAAATACTATTATAATTTCATACCATTATTATACTGATACCATTTAGATTTGAACTTTCGTCTAGACTGATAGCTAAAGAGAAAAGGCATAATGTAGAAAATTATTAAAATTCAGAACATTCTAAATAAATGATTTGATAATTTGAAAGTTGAACCATCAACCCCACCCCACATCAAAATCATTTTAGTGATGAAGTAGAAAAGCAGCAATGCATTAAAATTAAGTGCTTCAGTCACAATTATTATTTTTTTTCCTGTAAGTTACAATTAAATACATCTACCTATTTAATCCTCGCTCCAATGCACTAAATGAACTTTAAACTACTTTTATTTTTTATTTTTAATTTCTTTTGTGGGTTGTTGCACTTTAACATATATTCTAACTAAACAAGCTCATATTTTATTTTAGACGAAAAGAGTACTACAAGTATCTGTACATGCCATCTTGACCGTAGAAAGAATGATAACCAAAGAAGAGTAACATTGGCAAGAATTTAATTAAGGGCGTTACTTAATCTATCTATCATTTTCTTCCTAAATTTCCAGGTAATTAATTATAGAGGCAAACCCATGTGAGGTAAGAAGACTTACTGATACAAATCCATTGACACTATATAAATACCTCAAGCTTGCTCAAAGACAAAAAATTCCATGTCAAGGTTGAATTCGTCAAAGTCTTTTATATTTAACCGGTTTTTATATTTTTATATGCTCCGATATTGTTAGTATTTTGCCAAATTTATCAATTTACGCTAGTGTCTCCAATTAAATCGTTTTGAGTTCACCATACTCGACTCAATTGGAGCAAGAAAAAAAAAATAAATGAAAATTTTTAAAATGTCCAAATGTATTTCCCGACTTTAAAGCCAACTATACATTTTCTTGGCCACTCCATCAACCCACTTTTTATGGCCACAGCCAGCAATATATGACTATTAGGCCACTAGAATCAAGTTGCAAGAATCAAATATAGAGAAACCCAAAGTACCAAAACATCAAGCCAAATCTTCATAGTGCAGTACTCTTGTTTCCAGTTCCTCTTATCATGGGAACTTTGCAAGTAGAAACTCCGCACCCCACCACCACCACCACCAACCACCGCGACTCCGAAGCATTTAATAACTCCACCGATGGTAGAGAAGACGATGAGTCGCCAATTGAAGAAGTCCGGCTCACCGTGTCAAATGCCGATGACCCGGCCCTGCCCGTTTGGACCTTCCGGATGTGGTTCTTGGGCCTGCTATCGTGTGGGCTACTATCGTTCCTCAATCAGTTCTTCTCCTACCGGACGGAGCCACTAGTCATAACACAGATAACAGTCCAAGTTTCCACCCTCCCCATAGGTCACTTCTTGGCTGCCACATTGCCTAAGACGAAATTCCGAATTCCTGGGTTCGGATCCAGATTGTTTTCTCTCAACCCGGGTCCGTTTAACATGAAGGAGCATGTACTTATATGCATATTTGCTAATGCTGGAAGTGCTTTTGGAAATGGCTCAGCTTATGCAGTCGGAATTGTTACCATCATTAAGGCTTTTTATCGCCGGAAAATATCGTTCTTGGCCGGCTGGTTGCTTATCATCACCACTCAGGTAATTCTCCACTTAATTAGTCTGTCTTTTCTTGGAAGATATTTCATTATCCCCAGAGTTTAAAGTATAGTTTCTTAAACTCCTGAAAATGTCAAAAATTTTCATAGGAATCAATCTTCTAGTCAACTGGTTTTCCACCGTAGTCCGGCATGCAATTTTATCGCTGGCGCTGCCATTTATCGACAACTTTTCACACGCCTTAATAATCTTTATTTATATTCTCACCACAAATTCTGTTATAAATCATTTTAAAAAAATAATGCTATTTAGTACCACTGGTGTTTGACACTATATCAAGGTGACATTAAATAATAAGTTGAATTAAGAGGATCATTGATTTATTCATTTAATTTCACTTATCATTTAATGACACATTAGATGTCACATAGACTACTACAAAGCACTACTGGTGCTATATAACATTATTCTTAAGAGTATATAAAGCTTTCAAGAACAAGCTTTTAGATTTTAGATGGGTGGTGGAACCACCGAAGAAATCAGCTTCTCAGTCAAACTCAAATTATAGTGGCTTTATTGAGCAATTCTAGAGAGATATGAAAACGAAACATTATGAAGTAATATTTTTATGTGGTACACATTTATTGAGTGATAATTATATGATTATTTTTTCATCATTTAATATAAATGTGCCATATAAAAATGTCACAGAATAATATCTCTTTTTCATGTCGCCTAGGATTTTTCGACTTTATTTGATCTATTTTTTGTACCATTTGGGTAAATATTGAATAAACCATCAAGCAAATGGTTCGTGGCTTGAACTTGGCAGGTGTTGGGATATGGTTGGGCGGGACTATTGAGAAAGTACGTAGTCGAGCCCGCCCACATGTGGTGGCCCAGTACTCTCGTTCAGATTTCACTCTTCCGGTAAGTAATTTATCAATTTATGTTCAAACGGTCTACTATGTACCATTATATCGTATATTTAGCTATTTACCTGATAAATTTTATTTGGACATATAAGTCGGTGAAAACTATGATAAAAAGGAATTTAAGTTAACTTATTAACTCTACACAATTCAAGGAGATCCAAAGTCATTTTAAGGGTAAGAATGTAAAATTAAACCTTTATTTGTTATACATAGTTTTTATTTACGTGTGTGTTCAAATAGATCAATTCATTCTGATAAAAATATGTTATGGTAGGGGCATCCAGCTTTGTTGACAGTTGCTAGCAGTGGAGCATAAAAATACAGTTTTTGGTAGGGGGAAATGTTAACTAACCTTCAGGAGTATGGGTGTAAGCTTTATTACAAATGCGAAATTTACTTCTCAAGATTAACGACAAAAGGATAAGTGCTATGTAGACCCATAGTAAAAGTTTCTTTTACTTACTTCTAACTTTTAAGCATAGCCGAATACGTTTGGTACTGATAACTTATATCTTTCCGTTGCAGGGCATTACACGAAAAGGACAGTCAGCGAATGTCAAGGGCAAAATTTTTCCTTATTGTACTAATTTGCAGCTTTGCTTGGTATGTTGTACCGGGGTACCTCTTCCCAACTGTCTCAAGCATCTCATGGATGTGCTGGGTATTTTCCAAGTCTGTGACGGCTCAGCAGCTTGGATCAGGCCTAAAGGGGCTCGGTCTAGGCGCATTGACGCTGGATTGGTCTGTTGTAGCATCCTTCTTGTATTCTCCCCTCACATACCCCTTCTTTGCCATTGTCAATGTCTTGGCTGGGTATGCTCTGATCATCTACATTGTGCTCCCTATAGCCTACTGGGGAGTCGATTTATATGGTGCTCGAAAGTTTCCAATCTTTTCGTCTCACTTGTTCACTGTTGATGGTCAAAAGTATAATATATCAGCAATTGTTAATGACCGGTTCGAGTTGGATTTGAAAAGTTATAAACAAGAAGGTAGGATACATCTAAGCATGTTCTTCGCCCTGACTTACGGTTTCGGTTTTGCCACTATTGCTGCCACTCTAACGCACGTCGCCTGCTTCTATGGAAGGTAACACCAAATTCCAAAACATCATTTTGGCATCTATAAGCTTGTGTTCTCTTAGTTTCAGTTTTCAGTGACCAATTCATTTTCCATTTTTTGTTCTGAGCATAACTCCAAAAGAAAGCTGATTGGTTTTCCTTGTTTTCAGCCTTTTACACTGACAATGGCAAAATGTCATTTTGAGTTTTCGAAAACATATTTTCAAGAATACGAAAGGATACAAGTTTCCAGTGTTTTGGAAAACTGAAAACAGCTTGAAAATGAAAGAAAACGTGTCATTTAAGAAATTCAAAATGTTGTTAACTTGAGATCAATTTGCAGGGAAATCTATGAAAGATACCGGGCTTCGTACAAGGAAAAGGAGGATATCCATACAAGACTTATGAGGCGATACAAAGACATTCCTTCGACGTGGTTTTACATATTGCTTGGAGTGACACTTGGTGTCTCGTTAGTACTCTGCATCTTGTTGAACGAGCAAGTACAGATGCCATGGTGGGGACTTATCTTTGCCAGTGCCATGGCCTTTATATTCACGCTTCCAATCAGCATTATTACTGCCACAACAAACATGGTAAATTAGGATACAAGTGGGGCTTCTATATACACTCTGGTTCCTTCCTGTTAATAACTCTATATATGTCATATTTCCAGACACCAGGTCTGAACATAATCACTGAGTATGTGATGGGAATTATCTACCCAGGGAGACCAATCGCCAATGTATGCTTCAAAACCTATGGTTACATGAGCATGGCCCAGGCTGTCTCATTTCTGAGTGATTTCAAGCTCGGTCACTACATGAAGATCCCTCCAAGATCGATGTTCATAGTTCAGGTAAACAAAATTTCATGTTTCGTGAATGGGTTTCAGAAATGACGAGTTTTTAACTCTTGATACTAAAATGGCAGTTCATTGGAACAATAATTGCGGGAACTATTAACATTGGTGTCGCGTGGTGGCAACTGAACTCAATAGAGAATATATGCCAAGATGACCTCCTTCCACCAGACAGTCCATGGACATGCCCTGGAGACAGGGTCTTCTTTGATGCATCAGTTATATGGGGATTAGTTGGGCCGAAGAGAATTTTTGGAAGCCTTGGCAACTACAGTGCCATGAATTGGTTCTTTCTGCTAGGCGCACTGGGGCCTATTCTTGTTTGGGTCTTCCACAAGGCATTCCCAAGACAATCTTGGATTCCTCTTATAAATCTCCCAGTCCTTCTCGGGGCGACAAATTACATGCCACCAGCAACACCGTTGAACTACAATGCTTGGATCATTGTTGGGACAATCTTCAACTATTTTGTCCTCCGTTATAGGAAGCAGTGGTGGCAAAGGTACAATTACATTCTTTCAGCAGGTCTAGATGCCGGGGTCGCTTTCATGGCCGTGCTACTCTATTTCTCGGTCGGGATGGAGAATAGAGAGTTAAGTTGGTGGGGAACAAAGGGAGAGCACTGTAGCTTGGCAACTTGTCCAACAGCTAAAGGAATAGCAGTTGATGGTTGTCCAGTGCGCTGATATGATATAATCAGCATCTATGTTTTTGAGGTTAAAGTTCAAGAATGATTTTTCCAACACACCTGGCCGACTTGTACAAGTCTTCTCAAAATCACGCCAAAAGAATTAAATAGTTGTATTTACTATCTATCTAAAGGACCTTAATGTGGAGATTGCACACAGTGTCACAATGTAAAGACCCAGAACTCTCTATCTATTGATGCAAAATCTTGTACCGTTAGAAATCGAGCATGAATTGACCATTATGACAGTTGAGTTCAATCTTTCGCAAACAGAATGTCCCCCAGGTCTTTCCTCAATGCTAATTTACACATATCTAATTTAGGGACTGAAAGTGCTAATGTGTAAATAAGCTATAAGTTGTTGCACGAGATGTATTTTAGAGTGTGTTTGGCATCTATTATAAGTGAATTGTATTATAATACATTTTGAATTTTAAATTTTTTGAGACACGTGGCGAATTCTACAATTGACACCTCACACACCAATCACACCAAATAACAACCTTCCAAAATTTAACCAATCAAATTAAGCCACGTGTCTTAAAAATTTAAATTTCAAAATATATTATGAACCAATCCAATTATAAACAATACCAAACGGATCCTTACTTAGTACACTAGTAAAAGTTTCGAGACTTGGGACTTCTAGATAGAATGAATGACAAGCATACAAGAAAAATATTGACATTGACGTTGAATTCCCACGTAGATTTCACTACACAAGAACTACAGAAGTACTTATTCCTGTTCCATTAGTATATCTCCAAAGTCAACCCAAAAAAAAAAAGGGCCAAACGAACTCAGACTTTTGATTAACTAATCCACATTGGGGATTTTGTAAGTTCAATCTCAGGGCCAGATGTTGGTGAAATGCAGCTTGTTTCCATGTCAAAAACCCACCAATTATTGGCTCTATGATGAGTAAAGTAAATGCAATTTCCCCTGCATCCTACTACACCTGCAGAAAGCCCCATGCAGCATTCGTTCTCCACGAACAACATTGCGTCCCCAAGGCTTTCGACCTTCTCCGACGACAGTCTGGAGGTGTCAAGTCGGAAAACTTCAGCATCATCCACCGCATTGATTGATTTTCTTGATATCAAGAGCACCAAGAAGATTTCTCGATTGTGTTCGAGCAAATACTCCCTGAACTGCCTTGAAACTTTTGAAGGAACAGCCCGGTTTGCACCTATAGCTGTGATTTGAAAGCTAGAATCCTTGTCTTGTATAACAGCAAGACTCCCCTGCAGGCTGATTGCATAAAATTTCCCTTCAAATCCAATGGCATTAGTGAATAGCATATGTTGGTTTGAAGAATAAAGCTCAATCACTTTGCAGTTTTCTATGATCCATCCTTCTTGTTGGCCGTTATTCCATCTGAAGAATGCAAAAGCTGGAGAACTAATGCCTGTTAGCACCATTACATTTACAGCATAGCGGTTTTTTGGCAATGGTGATAGCATGGATTTGAAGGGAACTCCAGTCATTAGGCGATGATGATACAGTGGCAAATTTAAAGGGAAGATTGTGTAAGTGATGTAGAGGAGAGAGATAGAGAGAAGATGATTATTTTAAGTAAATAGAAATAGAATGAGATGTAGGAAAAAAAAGGAAAAAATGAAATAAGAGGAGAGGGATGGATATAAATTCAAAAATAATGATAAAATAGTAATGGAGAAGGTGAAGGTGAAGGTGAGTGTCACGCACCATTTATTATTAAGCAATTCCGTTAATTCCTGATGGCGGAAGCTTTTATTATTTCATAAAATAAGTTAAATTGCCAACAAGGGACGAGACGTGCTATTTCGATGAGTTTCCTAAGTTTTCATGATACTAATTGTAATGTTTAATTTCTTTTTACTTCTTTACTTTACCTAGGGTTATATGAGAAGATGACTTACTAAATCCTTTTGTTGTTATATGAACTACTTAGATAAATTTGGCCACGCGACTCATAAGTGTTTTAGCATATCAAAATTAAATACACAAGGATACACAATTGATTATATAAAAAACCATGTTATTGATTAACTAGCTGTACAAAAGATAGGGAGGCCTCTACATAGAAAATGAGGCTCCTAAGCTAAGCAAAAGTTTTTCTTATATCATTACATACTATGTTCTCTTCTTATTCATATATGCATATATCCATACATATACTTATACCACCATTTTCACTAGACTATTACATTAAGTGACGAACATTGGTTTATCCTTCCAAACTTTATCATAATATATGTAAGGGTGTAGGCACAAAATATGTTAAATTCACAAAATATGTTAAATTCATAGATTGCTCCTAACTACATTAGACACAACGATGCATCCTCGTAATAAGCCCATATATCGGTTTCTATCACATGCATGATCTTACTTGCATCACGAGAAAGTTTCCACTCTCCGGCTTACCTTTCACGGATCTTTTGATTTATCATCTACAAAAAGGTAAATAAACACTAAGTGGGTATAAGGTACCCCGTGAGTAACTCAATATTTAGGTTGCCACAAGGCTATAAAAATCAATTTACTTCACAAGTTCAAGAAACAAAAATATGCATATGTCTTTTTTTGAATGTATTATAGGGCTCAAACACTAGAATTACCTACTACTCATAGCGCATATTAATGCTTTTCAAATACCAATTTTGGCCATGGCAATATAATAGTAAGTGGATCTACAATTAACCCCAGTTGACCCTTACCGAAGTTCCAAGTAAAGAGCAATATCAATTCAAATCAAACACCATACTAATCTTCCCTATCCCGAGATCATTGAATAGGTCACAGTGTGGGAACAATTCAAAGCAATTCAATACAAAAGGGGTAGGGCAATACTAGTGACTTATATGTAAGAAAACATTCCATTCATTATCATAATATGACAACAAAACAATTGCTTTTTTTAAAGCACATGCATGCCAATGGAACCTAAACATTGGTTACTTACCTTTGCTCTTGTATCTTTAGAGGTTTTTATATGTCTTTGAGTGTAATTAAACCTCCAAATTCTTAGTATTCTTCAAGTAAACTAGCCTTGTTAAGTAGGGTTTCTATATAGATGTACACTAGTTGGCTTACGTGTGTTGCACCTGTTTCGTTTCAGTATTTACAAAAATTCACGCAGATTAACAACAAAAACAAAGCAAAAATTGTAACATAATATTAGAATGGAACTTCAGTTTAGCTACAAATTAGTTGTTTCTCAAAATGAGTTGGATTGATTACATTTGTGGAACTCTAGGGGGAAAAAAGAAAAAACGAACCTACAAAAACCGAAAATTGGACAAGAAAAAACTGAAAAGGATGGAGAATGGAAGAGTAATTTCCTCATGTGAAAACTATAAGCAAAAAAATACCATCATGCAATGGAAACCCATTTGCCTCAGCTTCGCCTTCCCATCTCGTAACTCTATAACATGCCATAGTAAAAAAAATCAAAATCAAAACCTAAATCGAGGACATCAAATAAGTATGGACAAAAAAGCACGACGACGACTCCATATGCTAGACTATAATTAATATGGTGTTAGTCTGTCAGATAAATGTGTACTAAAGCAAAGCATCAAATGTTTCTAAATTTCTTTGCTGGCTGTAGTTAGTACATAAATATATAACGTAAATCTGCAAGCAAGTTGATGCACAACTGGTGGCAAAGAAGTTATGTGATAAAGAAGAGAGAAGAACGCTGAAAATAGGTCTTTTAGTGGCAATAATCTATCAATTAATTCAATAGTCCATCTAAATTGAAGCATTAATGCTCATTTTATATAATGACTAATGTAATATAAAAACCAAAAAGCAATGAAAGGCGTATAAGACACCATAGACTAACTATTATACCTCATTCTCCAGCGGCAAATTCAAAGGATGTTGATATACAAATACCTGAAAACCAAACTTCTTATGAAAATAATTCCATACCTGGAATGCAATTAGCCTTGTGAAAAACTTGTCATTAATATTTACTTCAGTTCACCAGCGTAGTCAGGATGGTATATTGGATTTGGTACTTTCAGCCATTCATGGAAGAATGTCCGGGAAAACAACTTAAAATTGTACCAGCTACAAGAAAAAACATCATGATAGTTAATATGACCCCGTTTTTTATGCTCAAAAGATAAAAGTAGATTACCATACCTTCACATTGTCTAGGCTCTACAGTCCTGTAGGACTCACATCGGTCATCATTAAGAGGCAAGCCAAGGAAAGGATTTGAAAGTTGGCCAGCACGGTTGATAGGACAGTCATCACTAATAGATGTTTTACACTGTTCAAGAGATCAAGGGAGTTACTTTTCATCTAGAAAAATCAGAAATGGTGTTATTCAGTTAAATATAGTATCAATTATCTGCCTTTCTATATATAGAATAACATAAATTATACGATAAACCACAGAAAAATAAAGGACAAGTGATAAACTCCTCCATTATGATTCTAAACAAACTTAAGAAGAGTATCTCATATTCATATAATTATATCTCTACTTTTTTCTAATAGGAAATTAGAGCTGGAAATTCCTTCAAGAACCTTACACGATTCAAAGGAAACAAGGAAAAAAATTGCATACTTACAATTTCTTGATGACTTGCCAACCCAAAATGGATTCTTGTTAACCAAGCATCGAAAAATTTTTTTGGACTTTCTTCCATTCCATTCAGACACCAAAGATTATGAAAGATGTAACATATTCCAATCGACAATCAGTCGTTAATGAAAAGAGTAATGCTATATAGAATGACCGATGAACACTTGTTCAGGTGGCATTAAATGACAAATTAAATCAAGTGCATCACATTTCAAGACCTTTAATCCATTTATTATGTAATACCACATATGTCTCCTCCGGGTGTTAGTTAGCATAATTCTTAGGAAAAAGAGCACTGATAAGCATAAAACATGTAAGGATTTCAAAAAGCAACTTTCAACATCAAAGCACCTAATACTTAACATGTTAGAAAAAAGTATGTACCAAATCACAGATTCACTAAGTTCCAGTAATTACTTAACCTGTAGCATCACTGTAGCTGGAGGTTAGCTTAATTTTAATATTGAGAACATTGATAATCTAAGTGAACCCAATAAATTATACAAACACATAAACAAAATTCAAAAAGAAAAACAACAACAATAATAATAAATTTAAAATAGAGGACATAGAGCATTTGATGCGGATGGCAAGCAAAAGAATCCTGTGAAAAACAATTACTTGAACGAAAGATAGAGAAAAAACTTACCAATTATCCAACTTCCAGCTTACAGGATAAGCCAACTTCTCAATTAGGGCCTACTCATTTTTCTGTTCTCATGCTATTTTTAGTTCTAAAAACTCTAAAAACATGCTTATTTTTATACTTTTGAAAACACATTTCAAAAAACAACGAAAAAATTTATAAAAACAGTCATTTTAAGTATTTTCCGTGAAAGCAAAATTGAAAACAACGAAAACAAAAACAGTTGTGTCTTAAATTACATTCAAAACACAAAGCAAAAAAATGAATTCAGAACTCAACCGAAATTGAAACACAGAGAATGTAACATCGTATTTTAGCACAAAAAGGAATAATTTAGAAACCAGTGCGCATGCATATAGCTGTCAAGTGTCCAAAAATCTCTACATACATGTACTCTGTATAATAACAGTACAAGTATACATTATTGATAAAAGCAACTAAACGACTCCTGAAAATACTGAGAATATCACACTCTTCATGTTTCAAGCACCAAAAAGGTCCAAGCAAATACACACACAGAGAGACATATCAAATAGTCCCACATCAACATAATTGCTCTAAAATCAAAGAATCAACTTAGTAGCAGCTCTATTATTTCAAAGACTACTTTACATCTCGAAGTTCAACTCTAAATATATATTTATAATTATGTTGCGGCGTACTTATTGCAACGATGACATAAGAATAAAAACAGCAAATAACATGACATTCTTGGTTGAATCTTCCAAACATATAGCTATAATCTAACAAAAGAAACAAGATGTTTCTCCACCCGAGAAAATGATTTGGCCATGAATCCATCAAGAAGCAATTGCATAATATATTTGACTTTTACAAATAATCTACAAAAACACAACGGCATACAAATGATCTGAAACAACGCATTAGAATATTTGAATCAAGAGGGGAAAGATATGCCTCATTTTAATAGTACCCTTTCACATTCAACTTGCTTATACGTGTTAAATACATCTCAGTTATCTGGCAGGCCACGCATGAAATAATCTTAAATATAACACTCGGCCGCATGTTCCTACACTGCAATAGCACAACGTAGTATTCTATCCATATAATAATTAGATTAGTAATTAACTCCGAATCAAAATCAACTAAACCAAACATGGCAAATATCCAAAAAAGGGCAATCAAAACATAAAAAAAGCAAAAATCCAATTATCAAATATGTATAATTCAAGAAATTCAACTCAATCAATGGCATACTCTTAGACATATTCAAAAAACCCACAAAGCAATCATAAAATTACACTAAAAATCCAAACAGAAAAAAACCCAAGCGGAATCTGAAAATGCGCGTGAATACCGGGAGTGTAATTATGCCTACAAAATTGCAGATTGAAAGAACGGGAAGAAATTCAATAGCAAAAATTGCGGATCTTCCTAAAGTAAAAGTTGGGGAATAAAGGAACTTACCAAGCTTTGTCTTCACAGTAACCATGGAATTTGAATCTGAAAATGCGCGTGAATACCGGAAGTGTTATTATGCCTACAAAATTGCAGATTGAAAGAACGGGAAGAAATTCAATATCACGACTAATTATCCGGCTACAAAATTTACTCATAGATTTCTTAAAGTTGAGTATTATTTGAGAATTGAGCTAAAATAGAACTTCCAAAATTTCACGGGGTGTTACAATGAGGGTGTATTTGTGGACCTTACACAGGACTTGAGGGAGGAAAAGTGAGGAATAATGATGTTAATGGGAGAAAAGTGATTTAAAGAAAATAAAAATAGATAAAATTACGGGACTCACGATTCTCTCTCCCCCCTCCCTCAAATGCACTAGGTCCATTTTTTAGAGCTAGGGTTGGGCATCCCCACTAAACATGACAACCTAATCGGTTCGGTTATGTTACGAGATGGAAATAAACTAAAAAACAAAACCCAACCCGAAACTTCAGGTTCTCCTTGATCAAGTCAAAATTAGGGATTGGGTCGGTTTCAGACGGAGTTGAAAACCAATTTGACCAACGCCCATCCCTATTTAGAGCATTAGAGATGCTCGTTTAGCTCGTTAGGTGCAGAGCTATTGTTTTTTGATGATAAACGAGGATGTTAAATGATAGCATTTATAGATTAAATTTCAGATAAATTCTTTATTCCTATAATTGTTTCTTTCAAGCACTGAAAATGGCAAAATATTCGCAAAAATGTCTTATTTTCAAGTTTGCCGGCTTTGTTTTGGTAGGTCAAACAGATGTTCCATAAGTATAAAGCATGTGCCTATTTGATACTTTTTCTAGAGCTTGCAAAATTGCTATCATTTAAGCATTGTTTCCATCACCGGAGGAAGCCTAGAATGTGATTTAAAAGTGCAAAATTTGTACGAGTTTCGAACCCAGCGCAAGGCTTGGACATATTTCGAACCAAATTGGCTAGAGTCTAGCATAAATGACACATTATGAACAAAGGAAAGAGATAATAACAACCGTGAAGAAGAAAAAGAAAGATGATATAAAGAATCAATACAATGTATTTTTTACTTGAGATCAAACCCTATGTCTATAGGGAAAAATTAGAGGTGCAGGATGACAGTATATTATACAATTAATCATTCACAAAATCAGTCTCAAATTTACAACAAGAAGATGACAAAATGAGAAGAAAAGCAAATTTTACTGGGGCAAAAAAAAAAAATATTCCTGCCTAAATTCGAAGGTATCCTCCTCTCTCTCTTCTTTCTCCACCCCCAATTGTTCTCTTAGGCCTTGTTTGATCCTCTTTAAATTTTCTCTTTATAAATTCACCTATCATGATTTAACTGTTGATTTGACAACTACTCAACAATCACCATATATTTCAAACTTCAATTAAATCTCCACCACTCATTTCAACTCTTTATAAATTCACTTTATAAATTAAAAATTTAAAGAGCTTCAAACAAGCCCTTAATGAAGGATTTCCGGTTGAGAGATCAACTTCTTCTTAAAGCTCGACGTCTTTGCCAAGCTACTACACGACTATATATCAGGGGGAAAATAAAGCAAAGAAGAACAACTAACAGCATTCCGACACAGAGTAGCAGTACATTGCGGAATCCATCCTTCAACTCAAGGTTATCTTGCCCCGTCCAAGGAACTCCACCCATGTTCATGCCAAACACTGTCGAGAAAACATAGCATTTGAGAAAAAAGCATGTTCAGTTAAACTTAAATAGGGAGGTTGTATACAAAATTCAAACCTCCAGTTATTATTGATAAAGGAAGGAATATAATGGAGAGGAACGAGAGATAGTATAGTTTTCTATTTATTTGCTCGGACTGTCAACTGTCAAGGCCAGCTTGAATTGCAGTGACGCGATTGGCTATAAATCCAACATTCTCCTTTAGTCTCCTGAGTCGTCCAATCAACTCTTCTAAGGAATTAATGTCTTCAGACAAGAACCAATCCTTTGATGAACAATGTTGTTTGAGTCGGGGAAATACCTGTTCTCCGTTTGCAATCAACTACAATTTTGACAAGCAAAAAAAAGCCACACTGATGCCCAAGTATGCATCAATTTATCTATCAGAGTTTCATAAATAATTGAACAGTTATCAAGTAAATGCCTAGACACAAATTTTGAGTATGTGAAATTTATGTTTTCTCTCTACCTTTGTGAACTATAACTATCAACGACAAAGGGGAAAAAAGAAAAAGAAAGAACATAGAAGTCCACAAGCAACTACCACTCTGTCACCTTAGCCTCTGCATGTTGTTGGGTTCCCTTTTACTAACAGCAACATCAGCAACTCATGAAAAACAAGAGAATAGTTTCCTTGAACAGCATAAATGAAAGTAAAAGAATTCCTCAGCGCAACTAACAAGCCTACAATTCAGTATTAAGGATTTGAAAATGATAAGAGTAGGAATTATTTCAGCGGACTTTCTAAGGTTACAGAAGAATGCATGGACCAAAAAACTACCTGCAGCAGGCGTTGCAAGTCAATAAGCATTTTCGGGAACTTTCTATCATCTAACATTTGTTTCTTCAAAGCAAAACCACCTGCATTACAAACCTGAAGGAATAAATTATGTTATCACCATCGAACCATGTGGAGGCAGAACAGAGGACCAAAACTCAGAAGGGTTTTTAGAACATGATGGAGTACATTTTTTTCATAAAAGTTTAACATAAAAATAAAATGAAGAGGGACAAAGGAAAATAGATGCTTAGAGATGATACGGTTTGGCCACTCCATCTATCTGCAGATGAGGGTGCAGTTATGTACTTGGGGTTTACACTCCAGGTGGATTTTTCAAGTCTTGGAAGGCTGGCACAGATTTTGTGTGTGTTTGCAGAGCGTACCTAATATCAGAGATCAGCAGCTGTATGTGATGTTAGATTTCATGTCAGGAGTTTTTTAATAAGCTTTATAGGATGTTAAGGATTTGAGAATTCCTATTATTGAATATACCGTGTAAATTCTTTCGTATTCACTTTCTGCTCTCTACCGGCTTTTTTTATAGTTCGACTAAATATTTCACATAAAAAGGGATCATCTGACCCTCTTGTACTGTGTCATATGGTTAAAATCAGAAGGATGTTTTTAAAAAGCCTCTGTCCAGCTCAAATTCCACTGAGTCCAGCTCGATCTCAAGATTGGTCACAACATCTTGGAGGTGATCGACATGTGTGTCAATTATGTGAACAAAAAGATTTGACACGGATCTTGGAACTGGATTATCAGCTTCCTCGGAATGATTCATTGTCAAGAGAAAATCAAGAACATGTTCTCGGATAACAATCCCATCCCTTTCCTTTTGTTCCCCGCTGTCATAGCTTGGACTCTGCACAGCCGGAATCTCCGAAAGAAGAGACTCATTTACTGGTGAGAATCCCAATCTTGGGACACGGCCTAATGACACAGTGATAACTGAATTCTCAGTAATTCTTGCTGCAATCTTAAATGTAAATTTGCTAGAAGCCGGGCCAGGGGAATTAACCTTGAATACAAGAGCTCCATCAACGTGCCCACAAAATGGACCATTACTAATGAGTGATAGGATGTCCTGAAGCTTCAAGGGTCGGCATAGAGAGTCAATAAGATATTATGCGGATTGTGATAGTTTCTGATTCCCTTTAGGAAGCTCGACATGATACCAACAAAACTCTTTCCCTCTCCCTTCTGCAATGTCCCATTCCTTGTTATAGTAATTCCCGTCTCCATCAAATATGTAGGCCTTTTGCCTCACGGGATTACGCGAATGAAGTAAACGATTTTCCCTTAAATTATTAGCTACAGAACCTTCTTCTCTGTCAATTTCCTCTTGGTATCTATCTATATGATTAAGCTCCATAAAAATCTCCAATTGTCATTCATCAACCAATAAGAAAAACCTCAACAAGTACCAGAACAAAATCCAATACTGTAAACTCTTTATGCAACCTCAAACTCTTCAATTATCAAGAATTAATGAGAGCCACCAAATTCAGGCAAACAAATAATGCCCAAATAGAAAACTGCTCACCGCATTTGAAACTAATTCCTAAAACCCAAATTCAAGATTTCATATCATTTACATGCTCCTGAACCCCAAAGAAGAAGAATTATTATTATTTAGATGCCGCAACTTCTTAAGAGGAAAATTTATATATATTCTGGACATAGATATGAATGGAATGACTTTACCTCTTTTACGAAATCCTTTGGAAGCCAAGTCTTGAATGAAGGAACCCAGGTAAAATTAAGCAAAACTCACAAAGGAAAAGAAAAAGTAAGAATTCAACGAACAGAGAGAATCAATCTTGAAACAGTCTGCCCCCGTTCAATGCAAAATATTATTTAGATTCAAGAATTTATTTTTAGCTTCTCTGTCATATTCATTGACAAATGGGAATAAAAATCAAAGGTGGAGAAAACGAGGATCGTCAGAACAGATCGATGGATGTCAAGGAAGGATAAAATTTTTTACAGATAAGGAGTTTTTCGTGGAAGTTTCTTTCTCCATGCATCAAACTTTTTCTTTTCAATTTTTTTAAATAGACAAATATATTTAAATATCTGGCACTGGATTGGTAAATTATCTTATTTGTTTGTGGGGAAGTGGTGACAATGAAAACCCAAAAATAAATGCAAGTTGAAGTCATTGGGTGTACTAAACTCAGATGCTTCATATGAATAAGAATTCTCCTTTCCCAAAAAACAAAAAAATGCTGAAACAATTCATGTCAAAAAAACTTATACATCCACGCCCCATTGTTGTGCATCAATAGTTGAATCTGCAAAATCAACAATTAACATTTGATAGTAATTAATTATTGACTCTAGATCAAGACAGACAAAAACCCTATGTATGTAATTAAAGGAATTGGTTCCACTTTCATTTTCATTTAATCGCGTCAAACACTAAGTGTCTGATGCCGTAGCTGCATTAAATAATGATGTGTCATAATATCAGTCACCGATATAAGCACAAACCTTCACAAATCATATCAATTGATATTTTACTATAGTATATATCTAATGTCGTAATAATACTACATGTCTAGTGTTGGATCAAAATCACCCATTGGGTGATCCTGAATGGTTCCAGGGACGGTTGGATCGAAGGAAATGAATTGAGAAAAAGGATGGTGGTAAGTGGTTGGCTAAAAATTAATAATTTTATTGGTTGGTTCTTCGCCTCTTTTCTTCAAGAGAGGTGACTTTATTTTTTTATTTGATGAATAAATAAATAAATAGACCGAACATTAGCAGGCAAGGCAACGTGCGAAGTTGTAAGCTTGCTAGAAAGAGGCAATCAGACAATGGAACATTGTTAAAATTCACGCATACCATATATGGGGGAAGTTTTTATTTAAAAAAATGGAGTATGGTTGAAAATTGAAATCTCATATGCTAAAAAAAAAAAAAATTCCCCATGTTCCCTTGTCAATATCAATATATCACTAGCTGAGAAAACATTAGTTTTGATCACCTACCTCCATGTGAGTATATTAAAATCTACTATTTTTTACATGGCATGTCACATGATATGGCATGTAAGAGGGGGTAGACATTAAACTCTACCCCCTCTTATATGGCATGTCACATCTCATGCCATATAAAAAGAGATAGATTTTAATCTACCCACATGAGAGTAGGTGATCAAAACTAAAGAAAACATACCCCCAAAAGAAAAAAATGAAAAAAAAAAAAATCACATCGTCACATGCCTTGTTTGTTCGCCAACGCTTGTTACTGTAGTTTGGTTCTTTATGTTTGACTTTACGTTGGCTTATTCACAGGATTTAAAGTTTGAAGACAAACAAAACGTTTGAATTTCCTTTTCACGAAAACCCTGCAATTTAATTATTGAAAGTGAAGTCATTTTCGATACTAAATAACAAATGTGCACTTATGAAATACTCCCTATGCCACAAAGATAATCTAATACTCTCCTATTCCCATAAAAATAATTCAATATTTTTTTTATCCTTCTCAAATTATATTCCGCTTTCTTTAGTGTTCTTATATACCCGTAGATTTTCTATAAATACAGATCGAGCTCCAAGTTTGGAGCTAGACCACTAATTATAGGGGGCCATGTCATCTGATATAGATGACGTGGGCTCTTGTAATTAGTGGTCAGGCTCCAAACTAGGAGCTTGATTTGTTTCTATAACCGGGCCGCTATTTAGTATGCATTGTTATCAACAAACAATAACCACAAAAGTGTAAAAATAATTAAATGACAAGGATGTTGGGAAAAAAATTCTTAAATTCCACCTTCTCATGAATATAAATTGCACTTTCTTAATTTATATGAAAATAGAAAGGGAACTATCTTCAGAGGATGGAGGGAGTAGTTATTTTTACACAAATTAAAAAATGATAGTTAATATAGTTGAAACATTAAATTTTACTTGTATTTTTTATATATATTCTTATATCTCATTAATTATTTGAAAATATTTTTAATGCATATGTGATTGATGTGGAGTAATAGCAAATATATAAATTAAGAAATATATAAATAAGAAATAAAAAACATGCTTAATATGGTATGCGGACTATCATTTTAGAACAGATAAAAATATTATACTGCCACATTTGCTGAACCGAGGGAGTATACTTTAAAAAGAAAAAATAAACAACAAAGGGGTTTCATAGCGTTCACCTCTTTTTTAAACTTCAACTTGTCAAGTGCCACAAAATAGAAAAATAGCAATAAATGATAAGACCAACGAAATATTCGGATATCATGTATCAGTATGTGTATGTACGCACATGTGTGTATATATATAAATATATATATACACACACATATATCTAGAGAGAGAGATGAAATGAATAGCATAAACCATGAAAAATAACACCTTCTACTATTTGTACTCTTTTAGCATTTGTATTAAGCCGATTTCATTGGGCTCTGATCGTTCAAGTCTCGGGCACTCAATGAAGCCCAATAATAATAGAACAGCACACAAAGCTCAAATCGTCAGTGGACCGCTTTAAGAAATAAACAGAGGAAATGAGGAGCTGCCGTACTAAGGAATACTCTTCATCTAAATTAATTACATTTTTACTGCATTTCTCCCTTTTTAATTTGTAAATACACGGCCATGGAAATCATTTGTTTATTTTATTTCTCACATATATAATTATTATACTCTCTCTAGAATCTAGAGCCCTAAAATTATACAAAATATCTTTCTTTCCATTTCAAATCCCTAATCAATCTCCTAATTATAGACAACGATTTCTTCATGTTTTCAATCTCAGCTATCCAACTGCCTTCAGTCCACTCCATCATCCTTAACCAACAACTCTTGGGTAATTTTTCCTCTTCTATATATTTGTGGTTGTCAAGTATCGTTTGACATTAGGGTTTTTTGTCTAACAATTTCAGTGAGGTGTGTTCTGTCTGATGTCCAATATATATTTTCTGGCATGAAACTCTTCTTATATCATTGGCAGCAACGTACAACTTCTCCCATTTTTCATTTGTTTAATTTATTGGGCTATATGATAGATTTTATTATAAGTGTCACATTTGTAAACTATAATAAGCATACAATGTAATTAATTACAACCTATACCCATGCAAATTCTATTTCAACCTAATTCATTCAACAATACACACTTTGTAAGTAATAATTACATTAATGTAAATACACGACACATATAATTACAATTACAGTCATTATAATTATAATTTTTAGGATTCTTAATGAGATACACATTCTTATACAGTACAAACAAATTAGTTACACTCGCAAATAATTACAATCTTTGTGCGTGTGAGATGAATGCAATTGTAGTTAGTTACACTCGCACAATTATAACCTCTACGAGAGAGATGAAATACACATGTGTAGTAATCTATTTAATTATAAATATATGAAGACATTCCTTTATTTTTTAATATTCAACTAAAAATTGTTAACTAGAGTGACGACGAATTTTCATTTTTAAATAACACTAAACTCTCGAAATAAGTAATGATAATCCTTACAGGTAAGACGAAAAAGGTCTTCGTGATTGCATGTGACCAAACTCATCCACTCACGTCAAATTTAACGATTCTTTGTCGTGTTCATATGACTTTTTAGTGCTACTTCTTTAAGCATTCTCCCCTTGGTTTTACATCAAGCGGTTTGCACATTATCAAGTCCCCACTAAAGGACAGCGATAATTTTACTATACCCCCATTTTATATGTGACAATACATGGAAGGTTCGAATAGAGTTCTGATCTAGTATCATATATTATAATACCATATGATATTATATGACTACGTAGCGTGTATTGAGACACGTCACATAGGAAAATACAACAATATAGTATACGTTGATGCACGTCACATGTCTGTATGATACCATATGGTGCTGTATATATAGTTTTATATTATTTTTAGGTTCAAGTGAGTTATAGCTCGTTTAAATCGACCGTTCATATATTATCATGGAGAGTATATAACCATAAGCTACCCTCATGCCAGTATATTAAAGTTTTTAACATCGTCGATTTCTTTCTTTTATTTTTAAAGGGACATCAACTACATTTTTTTTTAAAGGGACACCATCCATTATTTATTTATTTTTTGTTTTGAACATTACAAGAGGGATTATAGGAGAGAGGAATCGAACCCTTGACTAAGTGCGTAGAGAACCAATATAGATGTTATTAGACTACAAAGGTCTTGGCGGACATCATCCATTTCTAATACTAAAGAAACAACTCAATATTTTTTTAATAAAATATAATTATTACTCTATTGTAAAAAAAAAACTAACTGCTATAAATTATTTTTTCAGAAAAAAAAAAAGAAAGGTTAAATTTCACATATGGTCCTCAATATTTGCACTTTGTAGTAAATATGTCTTAATTCTTGTTTCCACGCCATGATTTCTCAACCATTCATGGATTCACACTTGAGGTCCTCACTACTCTTAAATCTTACTCAAATAAACTTTATATACTCATCTATTTAAATAAAAACAAAAAGAATTTAAGGGAAAAAAATATTTTTCTTCCCTAACCTATCTTTCCATCCTACCCCAACCTTGCTGCACCACTCCACCAACCTGAAAATGGCAAGTTTTTGACAACAAAATAGGGGAGAAGACCTTTCTGGCAACAAAACGGGGAAAGAGGAAGGGAGAATCTCCTTTTTTCATTGCCGAAAAATCTATCACTTCCGACATGTAGGGGTGGTGTTGCAGAAGAGGTGGGGGAGAAAATATTTTCCATAGTTAATTTGGGTTTGAGTTACCATCTACATTTTTATGATCCTAAATTATACACTAAAATTAATCACAATGTTTGATAACCATTTAAAATTTGTCTTGATTTATCAACTAATTTAAATTTCAAATTTTAGACACACAACAACACTACATTTAACTACATATTTGATGTAAACTTTTACATCATTTTTATCATTACCTTTATATGGCATAATTAAATATTAACACCTATATAAAATTTAAATTTTAAATTAATTTATAAATTCACCTTTTTATGAATCCTTACCACAAATAAATAAATACATAATTATATCTTTGCAGTTGACTTTGACTGGAGAGTGTGGCCTTAAAATAAGATGGGCTTATTAGACTAGAGAGAACCGGGCTTTAAGGCTCCTTGGTGGACCACTTTTAAGATTGCCGACAAGAACCGCTGTTCGGCCGCAAGTGCTTCCTCTGATAGTCCATGCTTTCTCTTTCCCGTTCCCATTTCTCCTTATTATTTTCATTTATTTATTTATCTCATTGAAAAAATTCCATTTATTTTCTTTTATTTTTTTGAATGGAAATTCCATTTATTTTCCGGAACAAAGATAATTATTTGAAAAATTCTAGATAAACATGAAAATAGGACATGAATAAGTGATATTGTATATGTAGCACACTTGTATTGGATAATGAAAAAGCAGTGATGTCATCATTACTCAATGAATATGTGTCACATGAGAATGTTACCTATTAATGTCACTTTTACATATTTCCTTAGAATTGCTCTAATTATTTCTCTTATTACCCCACTGCATGGACTTATTTCCGAATCTAGTTGCCTGGGGAAAAGTTATTAGAGCGGTTCTAATGATGGAAACAAACTCAAACATGCCATTTGTTGGGTAATCTTAGGTTTTTTCAACTTAATCCAAATAATATAAAAGGGAATGGGGATCTCCCCCCTCTCCCCATTTTAGTGGTTTAGCATTTTTTTTTTTTGGGGTTAGAAAATGGGTCAAATTTAACACCTTGTTTATATGTTCCACGTTGGAGGCTTGGAGTTAAAAACTTTCCTCTTGATCATTCTTCCCATTTTAATTTAGTTTTTTCCGCATTAATTTTCACGTACTTTTCATGAATAATTCAAAGGAGGAAACAAAAAGTGTGATAAAAAAGACATGTGTCTCATGTGATTATCTTTGATGTAAATGTAATGTGATGTGAAAAATAAGATTCTGACGTGTGTCATTTTTGTTTAAATTTTTGTATATACGTTTGTTCAAATAGCACAACTCTTTTTTCATTGAGATCTTCCCCACCACTAGAAATACTCTTAGTAATTTAACAATATAAAAAACTCAATATTCCTTACCAGTAATAAATGAAACAAGTGAATACAGCTATCATAATTAATCAATTAACTGAACCCTTTGTATTTATTATTAATTTTTTAATTGATCCAAAGCACTGAACGCGATATTCTTTGAGTATTGAAAATTTCTTAGCTACTTGAGATATAGTGTTTATTTAATATGGAGTAGAACGATTCCGCCTCTTAAGACTCTGAAAAATATATGCTCATGCACAAGGAATGCAATAAATAAGATTGTTGTCATAAAAACCAATAGATAAAGTTATGCTCGACTAGTTGTTTTTATTTATTAATATATATAGTTGACTTGCACTCAAATCTTGTTAGGGAAGGTTTACATTTGCCATCTTTTTATGCGAGTGTAGTGTAGTTAGTTCACATTTGTACGAGCACGTTTTAAGAAAGTCTCAAGTAATATATTTTCTTTTGTATCAAAACTTGTCAAAAATTTCGAACGCATATCTCCCAAATGCACTTTCTTGTGCAAGTGCTTGTCATTTCCACGTACATTTTTACGTGGCAACCTTTTCCCTAACTTCTTTTCTTCTTTTAAAATTACTTGTAACACAATTCGAACGTACCAAAGAATTCGATCAGATACAATGTTGAAGAAACATCAATTGTAGCTCTTAAAACGGATAATAACTTAAAAGCTTGGACATAGACAGGCGAATCACATGATGCGCGCCTCAGTTAGAGGAACCGGATCAAAGATTCTGGATTCTTGAATCTCTTTTCATTTCATATATTCATAAAAATATATATTGAATAACTTTTCAATTGAAAAAAATAAATAAATACTAAATATTAATGACTATCTTAATCAGAGAAGACTCGACTTCTACAGAAAGTTACGAACTCGTGGCCTTATCTAGACTTCATTTATTTTCCATGCCAAAAGTCGTCGAAATTCATATATTAATCGACAAAAATGACGCGTTGTTTAGACCTTTAAATGTGTATTATTATATTTTTCTAAGTTTGTTTCTGTTTGTTATTATACATTAAATATTTTGCCAGCACTACACTATGATCACTATTTTAAATTTTCTTTAAAGTACGGTGGTTGGAATCGTGTTCAATTTTAATGATATGATCAATTCTAGGGAGACATGAAAATGGGATATTATTAGGTCACATTTTCATGTGGCACACATTCATTAGGCGATGATTACATTGCTACTTTTTCATCATTTAATACAAGTGTGCCGCATAAGAATGTCACCTAAAAATGTCTCATTTTCACGTCCTCCTAGAATTTTTCTAATGACATGGATATCTCACCAATATCTTTGACGTGAACATACTAAGAGTATTGCACTTATTAATCTTAGGTCCCTTGGGGTAAAGCTATTGCCATTTCCATTAGCCTTGAGAGTAGAATAACTTCAAGCTGTATATGGTAGAATCATTGTCTGTCGGTTAAACTTAACCGGAAGTTACACAAGAAATACACCATTTTTATGAGAAATAAAGTAGAATTTTATATGGTTAAAGTGATATTCTGGCATGTGAATGAGTAAGATTAAAATACTATTATAATTTCATACCATTATTATACTGATACCATTTAGATTTGAACTTTCGTCTAGACTGATAGCTAAAGAGAAAAGGCATAATGTAGAAAATTATTAAAATTCAGAACATTCTAAATAAATGATTTGATAATTTGAAAGTTG
>CAVNYN010224394.1:0-22539 GCA_963692815.1 Nyctanthes arbor-tristis
GTAGAACTTGACGCATTGCGTGACATCTTAAATGACGATAAAGCATTCGTGAGGTTCCTGTCAATGGATGGCAGTGGAGTTGGAGATATGGATTGCAATTTTGGTGGCATAGATGGAACACACACTTTCTTCAATGATGGAGCAGAAGGGACTAACTATGGTGCAGCAGAAAATGAACAAGCTAGTGCAAGCCAAACCGAGGATACTGATGAATCACAAGGTTTCCAGTTTAATGCTCCAATGGAGGGCGAGCCCGACCTTGTTGTTGACTCCTTCGACTACTCGGACTATGAACAAGAGCTAGAGACAATTCCTATTGGAGGCGGAGATCTCACACAGCCTGACTACGAGTGGTATGATGATCACTATATGCAGTACGAGGGAAGTGAGTTTGATGGCTCAAATGATTTAGCAAGCATTCACAGCGATGACGATCTTGTGCTAGGGAACAGAAGACCGAAGCGCATCTACACTGGACTAGAGAACATCAATAAAGGACCATTTGAAGAAGGTATCTTCAATCTTATTTTTGCATGCATGAAACTGATTGGGAATATTTACACTTCAAGTCTCTCAACTATAGATAGTTAATAACCTATTGATATTCAATTAATGTGATCCTTCCAGAATTTTACTTGTATAAAAAAGGACAAAATCATTTGAGGGGTAGTTTACTTCCTTCCTATATATTGAACTTGTGATGATTAGTTCCTTTTTTCAATTCTTTTAGGTAGATGCCCTATTGTTAAGGTTTGTTATTAGTTGAGATCGGAAGAGCAATTGTAATTGGTATAACAGGTTTCTTAGTGTTCTAGCTCATCTAATTAGTTCATTTACTTGGAACTTTTTGAGTGGTAACTAAGTTTGACGTGCATGAATGTAAGCTTAACTTAAATTTACTTGCATCTAAAGATCATTGTAGAGACAATAAAGTCTAAATTTACCTCAATTTACTAAGTTTTGATGCTTACTAAGTTTTCGGCGCTAGCACTGTAAGGATGGTACGCCAAGTCTACAGATATGTTCCATTACAACTTGCAATAGATAGAGAATTGACTCAAATAAAAGCAACTATGTTAGAGATAGACAGAAACTATGTTAGAGATAGACAGAAAATTTTCTCTGTTTAACAATGTTAGTTCAGAATGTACAGCACCCAGAAACAAAATTGTTCATAAACTCCTTAAAAATAAAAATATGTAACTTAAAAAGAAAGAAGGAAATAAACACTTCTCATTCAAATGTAAGTTGGACAAAGCAATCAATCAATGAATAAGATAGTTTTTCAATATTCTGATGCTTACTTGTTCTATTTATATTCTGTAAGCTGCAGCAGTTAACTACTCATTTCTGCTGCTTCAGGGCTGGCATATGAGAGCAAGAAGGTGTTGAAAAGTTTGATAATTCAGTATGCCATGAAGCAGGCTCAAGCAATAGTCATCAAGAAGGATGACAAGACCAGAGTCAGAGCTTGTTGTGCCAAAAGTTGTCCATGGGTGCTTAATGCACGCACAGTTGGAGGCACATAGAGTTTTTGCATCAAGACACTAGTGATGGAGCACAACTTCCCAATGACTTTCAAGAACAAGTGGGGGCAACAACTGTATTTTTTGCCAAGCAATATGTCAAGTTGTTCCGTAACCAACCGGAGATCACATTTGATAGGTTTACAAGTGTGGTTAAGGAGGATTATGTGTTTACTTCAGCTAGAGCACAATACTATAGAACCAAGAACAAGTGTCTGAACATCATAAAGGGAAGCAACGCAGGTCAATATTAGTACATAGTTGATTACATAACCGAACTGAAAAAAAATGAAAACTCAACAATTGTGCTAAAGACTGAGATGGTGGCAGAAAATAGGGAGTTTAGAAGAATTTATGTGTGTCTCAGTGCCCTAAAGAAAGGATTTAAGAGTGGCTGCAGAAGGGTGGTTGGGCTTGATGGCTATTATTTGAGGGGTGATGATGGTGGCCATTTGTTGTCAGCTATAGGAATTGACGCAGAGAATGCAATGTACCTTATGTCGTATGCCGTCGTCAATTCAGAGTGCATTGATAGCTAGAACTCGTTCATGAAAATTTTTGTTCTTGATATTGGGATGGAAAACAAGAAGAAGGGTTTGGTTGATGCCTTAGCCATGTGGTGTCTAAATGTAGAAATTCAGTCTTGTGTACGATATCTGTATGCAAACTTTCGTGGCAAGCATGCTAGTCTGAATTTGAAATTAATACTATAGGGAGTAGCAAAAGCAACTACCATGGTCGAATTGAATAAGCAAATGGCCCAAATGTAAGTCCAGGAATGACAACGCGTACAAGTGGCTCGCTGTCAAACCTTCCTCTCAGTGGACTCGGGCATACTTTGATCCAATCAACAAGTGTGATATACTTTAAATAACCTCTGTGAATCATTCGACACTGCAATAGTGCAAGTAAGAGACAAACCAATTCTCACCTTGCTAGAGAAGATTAGAGTATATCTCATGACTCGGCTTGCAACAAAGTGAGAGCTTGCTGGGAAGTGGTCCCAGCAGTTTGCACCAAAGATTTGTAGAATTTTAGAGAAGACAAAAAATGAGGCAAGGTATTGTAATGCCACTCATGCCGATGCAAAGTTGTTTGAAGTTATGGATGGCTCAGGAAAGAAGCAAGTTGTGGACTTCAATGCGATGGAGTATATATGTCGAAGGATACAGCTCACAAGATTGCCGTGCTGCCATGCAATTGGGGCTATTTTCAAGGCGTAAGTATGAGTTGAAGACTATGTCCATGGTTGCTATCATTGGGATGCTTATTTGCAAGCTTATTCCCCCATAATTATTCATGTCCCCGTGCCAGAATTGTAGGAAGACAAAGGAAAGCAGCCTTTGAATCCTCCTCCATTTCACAAGCAGCCTAAAAGACCAAAAAAAGTGATGTGAGCCGGATGAAGCACCCCAACAAGCAAGAAAAGAGGCCGCCATCGCATACAAATGAAATGTAGAAAATGTGGACAAGTTGGTTACAACAAGCGTCGGTGCAAAGGGAACCCACCGCCATCACAAGATTAAGATCGCAGCCATATGCCTTGACACTTTTTGCTTCCTGTTGGATTTAACTACCTCAGTTTTTTGGCCTTTTTGTTCAAGGAACTGTTAAAACATTACTTGATGGCTGTTTCAACTTTTGCCCTTTTGATTATTACACTAAAAAGTTGTATATACTCTCTATGGTTGACTTGATGGTTGAATTCTTCTTATTTAATGTATTATGTTTGGTTGTGTTGCTTGGTGATGACATGCTCTTCCGATCTCTCTATATTTTTTTGGTTGAGATCTTGTAATTGTGGTGTGATTGTTATCATTTGATTGTTGCTTTGGAAATATAGATGGATATAGCAGGATCTATGATTGTCTACATGTGTTTCGGCCTTGAAAGTATAACAAGTACTGGTAGATATCGCGTTTACTGAGGAAACTCTTGCAAATTTTTTCTTAAATTTGTTACACTATACATCCCCAAACTTTTAAACATGTTACACTCTACGTCCCCAACCTTTTAAAGCTGTTACAGATTATGTCCCCAACTTTTCTACTAAATTACACATCATGTCCTCAATCTTTTAAATTTCTTACAGTTTACATCCCCAACGTTTCTCATTTGAACCAACTACTTAACTATCTTATTTTTAGAAACAAACAGCAAAAACTTTGAAAACTTCAGACCTTCATTCCTAAAAACTGGGCAATAACAACATAAGGCCTATATAAGATTAAAATACAAAGAGCAAAAGCAAGTAGACGAATTACATATAGCATATCCTACATCAACAGCTTCCACACGACAAGCACGGCCACCACTGTAATAAGCAATTTAGGTTTTACCACCCAATTATCCAACGCCCCACCTCCCGACCGAATCCTTTTGTTTTCTTCTTGAAGCCCTATTATTTCATCTTCCAATTTGTAGTTATCACGCTTCAATCTACGGATCTAGGCTTCCAATTGGTCCATAGATTTTAGAAGGCTAGGAATCACCACCTTTGCTCAGTCACAGATTGCCAGGTCATACCAGAAGAGTTGTCCACAATATAGTCCCTAAAAGATGGAATGTTAGTGCAAGAACAATTAAGCACTAGTGACGGGTTTACTGTGTTTCTCTTACCACTGTTCGTTCACAAATATAGAACTTCCTTCTTGGGTTTACATTTGTCCATGAGGTCTTCATCTGCATTATGCTTCTACACCTACATGCTCACTCTAGAGTTGCCATAGATCAAAGAGTAGATATACAAGAAATTTCTTTGGATAATGTTGCTCTAACAAATACAACCATATATATATATATATATATCAATGGAGGAAAGAGTTTTGGAGGGAAATGAACAAGGAATTTGGAGGGAAGCTATGGGATCCTGTTGTACCAAAAATGCCCTTTAGTTGATTTTCCCAAATGGCTCTCAGACAGATGGCAAACAACAATTTTGAGTTCCGTTACTGGGGAGCTGGTGGGAGATTATGGAAACGTTGAGGACCCAGTGAAGGAAAATTAAATGTTGAGGACGTAATCTCTACGAAGTTGAAAGTTGGGGACATTAGGTGTAGATTACTCGTTTTTTATTTACTTTTTCTTTAATGGAAAATTTTGTTTTTGATTAAAAAAACAAAAAATATGCAAAATAATTACATTGCTTTTAAAGGCAAATTAATATCACATAAAAAGACATATTTAGAAAAAGAATTATTCATTTATTATTGATATATTAATTTTTTTACTCACAAAAATACAAATAACATTTTGAAGCACCAAGATTTTTAATTAAAAGAGCAATAAAAATATTCTTTAAAGGAAAACAAAAATATTTTGGATCGTAGTGCTAATAAAAATTGTAATCACAAAAATTAAAAAGTAATGAGAAGACAAAAACTAAACATATGAAATAGAATTTTTGTTAACATATGTTGCAACATTTAATTTAATTGGGAAAAACAAATTAACAAAATAAAGTAATCTTATATATAGACTAAAAATAATTTTAATAAAAAACTAAAGAAAAGTAATTTAATGAAAAATTAAAGGAAAAGAACACATAGGAAGATGAAGCAAAACTTTTGAGGTTTCCAACCAACTGAACTGCACAATCAATCATAACATAGTTTTTCACGGGATTGTATATAAAGGAAATTAGAAAATTTACCTATTTTATATTGGTCTAATGAAATTTACACTTAATCCAAAACATATTGTAAATCTACCCTTTTCAATTGTAAAAATTTCACAATTTTTTATTATTTATTTTCTTTTTTTAATTATTTGACCATAATTATCCATTTAATTTATTAAACTAAAATCAAATTATCTAATCATACGTATTTAAATTCCTTTCATCTTCAACCCAAACCACATCCACCACATTTCTTATTAGGGTTCCTCAAGTCACCACCACCGTGCCTCCGCCACCACCATCACCACTAGTCACCATCGCGACCGACATACAAGCCTGTACCAATGATTTCTAACATCACAAATCACCACTACTAATCGTTTCGACCACCACGAATCACCACCACCTTTAATCGTTTCCAGCACCCAGCGGCGCCAACACCACCGATCGAGACCAACGTCCCCACCACAGCCAATCATCATCATTGCCACACGACTGCCCTTTTACCTTCTTCTTCCTTTTTTTCCCCTTTCATTTTACTTTATTTACTTTTTTTTTTTGAAAACAAATAGAGATTTTAAAGATATGTATACATGTTCAATCACCAATCAAACTAGTTTAAATTCCATGACAATGAGAATTATATTTTTCTGTAACTTGGTTGCTTTTTTTAACTGACAAAGAGTTGCTCATATATGTAATCGTTTTTTTCCTTTCATTTTCCCTTTTTCTTTTGAGTTTGATGCAAACCTTGCCGCACTTCTATAAATTAGAATTAGGTGGCAAAAAATTATTAATTCTGTTTATTTTCCCTTGTTTGTTACCCACCCCCCATACTTCATTATTGTAATTTTTTTAATTCCTTTTTTCTTGTTTGTATTTTTCTTTATATTTTGCTTTTTTACCCCTTTTTTGGTTACTTGTTTTATTTTATTACTCAGTTTTCATATTTCACTACTTTTGATCGATAATTCTTTGGAAAAAAATTTCAGGGTGGATTTTGTTACACTGTGATTGTTACCACATTTTGTTATCATGTTAACATACTCCTTAGGTCCTTTTTTGATACTAGATTTTTCCAGTGAGTTTTTTTTGTTTGTTACTGCATTTGATTTTTTTTTTTGGTTACAAATGTTTGAGTTTTGTTACTAAGGATTTGCGTTTTGTGTGTGTGTTTTTTTCTAATGAGTTTTGTGTATGTTTCTTACCATGTTTTTTTTTGTTTTAGCTATGATGCTTGAGTTTCGGGTGATTTCTTACTAAATTTCATGCATTTTTTTTTTGGCTTTTGTTGCCATATTTTTTTCGGGTTTTTTGGATTTTTGTTGCTAGTTTGGTCATAATGTTAACAAAGTTAGATGAATGATTTGGTGATATTTGGGGCATTTGCTGACGGCGACTGTGTTGGTGGTGACTTGATAAGTTGTTATGAAACCACCATTTATTAATAATAATAATTATTAAATCTAATAAAAATGAATTTAATTAAATTTGGAATGAGGTATTTTTACAATGTAATATAGGGTATTCTTATAAATAGTTTTGAAAATAAGGTATTTTTGAAACCCCCATCAAGTAAAGAGGTATTTATCAAAAGACCTCCTTCTCCTCCACTTGTTTCATGAACTCGCATGTCGGGACATATTCATGTGAACAAGCTCCCAAGAACAAGCTCCAAAACTAATAGAAAGGAAGACACCACATACTCACCCGGTGTTTTCAGATTAAAACTCCCCAATCTTGTGTCCTTCCTATTTCACCCTAGTCCGAATTTAGCACCCTAGTCCCGTTGAATTTTTTTATATATCGCGATAAATTAGAAACAAATTATTACGAAATTATCTCAATACATAAGTAACACAATTGGGTGGATGTTGAGTGTTACTCAACAAAAAAAAGGTAGATGTATGGTAGACACAAGATGGTGCATTTTTAGTATATTTATTACTTCATGAGTAATGAAGAATAAGAAAAGTGAATTTAAATTAAGGTCCTAATTATTCATTTACTCGCTAGTCATTTTTTCATTTACTTGAAGTAAATGTGTCAGAATTTTAAAGGTACTAGATCATTACAATGAAGGCCATAACTATATATGTAAATGTGTCACATATTGCACACATGCATAATAAGATGTCTTAATAGGTAAAATGAAATTTCTACTATTTATTTTTTTTTTTTTTTGTTTTTTTGAAATGATAATGCTATTTATTTATAGGTAATTTACATCTAACATCCCCAACCTTTCAAAGAGTGAGAGATCGCATTCCCAACCTTTATTTTTACTCCTGCGGGTCCTCAACTTTTACACAAATTCTCCTTCAGATCCCCATTAATGGAAGACGTCCAACTTTGCCATTAACTAACCACGTTCAAAAAGGATAAGTTACACTTGACGTCCCTAACATTCCAATCTTTAATAGGTTATGTCCCTAACATTTATTTTTGGCGTTGTAGATCATCAACCTTTAAGGAAATCTACTCCTCAAGTCCCCATTGACACTTTACATCCATTTACATTGTTAAATTTTCATAAAATGACAATTTTACCCTCGTAAAAGGTTGGGGACTTACGTCAAATTATGTTTATATCATTATTATCTCTTTAAATAAACAAAAAAATAAAAATATAGGAAAATAATATAAAAAATTAAAAAGCAAACACCACATCTTTCCCTTATGAAAGGTTGGTTATCTGAAACCCCAACAACATCGACGACTACAAGCTCTTGGGCTTCCCTTGTCAATAACAACATAAACAAATTCACTGATGATGTAAAATTAATAGTCATCGTCAATTCCTTCATCTCCATCAACCCATTTTAAGGTTGTGAATACATCTCTTTGAAATAAGATTAATGTAGGGGAAAAATTCTAATTTTACCATTAAAAATTTAGCGTTTGTGTAATTAAATAGTGGTTAGTGGTTGCACCCATTAGAATAAATTTCTGGTACTCTATTATATCTATACTAGTATTTGCCCCCACGTGTTGCACGGTCAAATTTATCAAATTTTTTTGGATAAAAGATAACGTAAAGAAATTAAATAATATAGGAGCAAAGTAATGAACAAAGTATCATTTTAATATACAAAAATAAATATTTTGTTAATATTAGTTAAAAATTTTGGACAACCTCATTATACAATATACACAACATTTGTAGTTTAACTAATTGGCTTCTCATTCTTAATTCCTTATCACATATAAATATATATTGTTATGATTTATAACTCTTAACACTGCTATGTAGAACTACCACAATTGAATATTGACCTTTTAAGGAGTACTCAAAAAAAGGTTAACTTTGACTCTTATTAGTGTAAAAAAACGAACAATTAAAGTCTATAAATTAACTTTGATACTTATTAGTAGTCATAACAATCTAAAACAAGTTCAACGTACTTTGACATTACTTCTCCTGTAAATGACTTCTGATGTTGTAGGGGATATTTGGTAACAACCTTTTCAATAAAATCTATAAGGAAAAAATTAAAAAAAAAATGTAATTAGAAATACATAGCTTACATATATAATTCTTTTGTACTGAAAAAATAAAAATACATGATCATATCAAATAAACCAAGAGAACCAAAAGAAGATATATTCTAAATTTTAGAAACTATTTTGAAACTAAAAACAGATGATGGGAATGACATATCACCAACTGCAATTACATTAATGCTTTCTATAAATCAGAGACGGTAAACGTGAGAAGTTATTTCAAATTTTCCACTATTATCAGTTACCGACAAATTTGAGATGTAGCAAACAATATTTTTCTTGATTTTGTTTGTCCTACTTTGAAATATGCGTGGCATTAACCGTCGCATAAATTCTGTCTCACTATGATGAAGGAATAATAGAAATTATATTAAAATTATAAATTTATGTGTAGAACAAGAAATTATAAGAAATAAATTTCAAAAAAATAACCTCAAGAATGACAAGTAGTATTTCCAAACTTTGAGCGACTTTTTAATCAACTTCTTCGAAACAATAAACTTTCTTATAACTCAAATTTTAATAATCTAATTCGACTTGCTCTTGCTCAAGTCTTGGAGCTCAAGACGACCATCTTAGCTTGTGAAGCCATTGTAAACCAATATGTTTTATAGAAGATAGAATTAACCGCAAAAGAATGATTTCAATTTTAAATTTTAATTATATATAGACAACAGCATTTGACGTCTTTGCGGTTGATAAGGTAGTGGTCAATTAAAAATGTTAAAGGAAATCAAAGTTAAAAAAAAAAAAGAAATGAAAAAATAAAATTCAAGTTGTATATACAGAAGAGTAGTGGGTTTAAAAAAAAAAGGATAATGGTTATCAATAATGGATGGTTACTTATACTTTAACCAATATGAAAAAGTTTTAAGGAAAGTAAAGTCTTAAAAAAAGAAATGAGAAAAATAAGGTTCAACCTGTTATATAAAGAAGAGTAGTAGGTTTATTAAAAAAAAAAAAAGGTAATGGGCGTGTAACACCCTAAAAATTCATTTATATTTCTTGAGATTTTTCTGGAATTTTTAGGAATCAAATAAAGTGCTATGCTCGATTTTATTAAGGATAAAATTATTTATTAAGAATAAAATAGAATATTTTCAAGATGTTGATTATCTGTTAAGGATAATTGTGAAGTTTACCATTGAGTAAATGTGCAATTAAACGAAAATTTAATTACAAGTTAGCCCTTAAGAAAAACTATAAATAGTTAGAAAATAATATATATATATATATAGAAAGCCAGGTACGTGTTTTTCCTCTCAAAATGGTTGGCCAAATAAATAGCTGGCCAGCCACCTTTTTGGTACCTAGCGAGCTAGGTAATTTCCTGGCCAGCCAGGGTGTAAATTATTTACCTGGCCAGCCAGGCTTCTAGCTAGTCAGGTAGTATTACCTGGCCAGCCATGTAATGTGTCTTAGCCAGCCAAGCTAAGTACGTACCCAGCCAGGTAACCTATTCGGCTAGCCAAGTAATTTCTACATTTTTTTAACGTTTATACTTTATAGTGTGGGTTTAATATGGTGTATATACATGTAATGTAGAGATAGAGTGTTCAAGCAGCTTTAGAAGTAAATGTGATAACTCTACCTATAGTACAAAGCTTAATTTGTTGAGTATATACTTCTTACGTGCGATACGTGAATGATGCATGCGTGTTTACTCATGTGCATTAATAGATTGATATTATTATACTGTAAATGATGTGTAGCACACCAACTATACATACATTGAACATGTAGATGATTAGCATCCGTGAAGAACATGTCATGATGTGGTGAGTTGTGCATTGGTCATGCTATGAATGATTTGCGTAAGGTCCCCATATAATGCACTGCTTATGAAGCCGTCCGGGTAGATATACCACTTGGGGCAGTATACCCCTCGTGAGTGTTGGGGGCTCGGCGGCTGGCTAACCGGGTATATACACTGGATCAGTATTGGGGGCCCGACAATAGATATGATATGACCAGACCTTATCTTTGATATTGGTAAGTCCTGGGCGACGGTCAAGGCACGGTAAGTCATTGGGGATAAGGCATGTACGCACTGTATATGTTGACATGCCTTATTTATGACGAGCTCACGCGGTGTTATATACAGAGGACGCGGCCCATATATGACTAGTTGGTTGTGTGTGGGAGCATCAATTTATTTGTTAGACATCATGAACATGTCATGCATGTTATCATGTTTACTGAGTCTTTGTGGCTCATGTAGTTGCTTTGTATTGTAGATTTACATGTCAACAGTGCGGAGCATTGAAAGTTCAAGGAGGGTCGGATTGAGACACGTTGAGTCATGTTTATTTTAACGGGGTAAATAGTTTTATTCCGATGTGCCAAATAAGCATATTGTATTTTTCTTAAGGGGTGGGTCGTTATAGGGCGGTTATTAGTGGGCGGTTATATATATTAATGGGACGGTTTAAACAATACATATTTTGGAAAAACCATTCTATAAAACTTATGAATATACAGGAAATTAAGTAAAAATAAACAATAAAATAAAAAAATTCTCTCAAATAGGAATCTAAAACTAAATTGAACCTTTTCCAATTGAAGATTCAATTTTACTTCTACTTTTATTAATTAATGTATAGATTAATTAAAGTCCGTTTGCAATCTTCTTCCTCGACGTGACTGGTATGCATGCATAACAGTTCATTCTTGCACCAATTTTACCCAAGAGTCAAGAGATTCCATCCTTCCATGTCCATGTATAGAAAATGTAATTTGCTTCGTGATATATATATATATATATATATATATAATAGGCTATATATATTCTATTTATTGTGGGAAAGACATTTCTTCCACTAAAAAATTTATATGTCTTGTAATGTTGGGTATTAATTATATATTCTCTCTGTCCCAAAATGATAATCCACTATTCTTTTTTCGTTCTTCAAAAAAGATAGTTTACTTACAGTATTGAGCATAAATTTAATTTTTCATTTCCATATGTGCCTTTAATTAATTACTGTTGTTCAACTACCTATGTATTGAAATAGTATTTTAAGCAATTAATGAGACATAAGGGTATAGGGGGAAAAATAAGGTAAAATTTAATGTTTCAACTATATTAACCAACATTTCTTAATTTATGTGAAAATAACTATTAGAATATCTTTGCAGGATGGATGGAGTCTATTCATTATTGCGGGAAAGATATTTCTCTCATGTCCTTGCAATTTTTCCTTTCCCATCTTTCATAATGTTCGGTTTAATTTTGAAGTTCCGTTGGTTGGCTCACCGCTCACTATATGTGTGTGTTCGTGCATGCGTGTGCGTGCGTGTGAGTGTGTATATAAAGAGTGTTACATCTACAAGATCGAGATCCATTCTATCTTGAGACTTGAGACACTATGTCTCGAAACTTTTTGGCGCTAGAGGGGTAAATGTTCTGTGTGAAGTCACTAGGATTCGAAATATATGGTGCCAAACTTGTGCCACTTGTCTTGCTCCAATTGGTGGAACTCAAATGTGAATTAAAACAACTAATTATAACCATTATAAATAGGCCAATGGACAAGGAAATTCCTCAAAGCTCCTCCAAACTATCCCCTCTCTATCCCAAAATAACTAAAATCGTCCAAAGATATTGTAAGAAGGAAAACACTTGAGGAATATCAAGACTTTAAAGACACTTTTCCACTTAGTATTATTCATAGAATCTTTGAGAGGTAAGTAACACGTGTCTTGGCTTTCACTTTTTGAGACTCATGCTTTCCTTAAATTGCTTGTGAGTAACACATGTGATATGATCCAATGAAGGCAACCGAACAACCATTAATGAGTCAAGATAAATCCGTCAATTCAAGGCCATCAGTGTCACATTTTGACAAATTATATGTGTTTTCCAAACAGAAATGAGCCACTGAACAAAACTCATAGGCTAAAGCCCTTAAGCCCACCAGTCTCGTGGCCAAATTCCATTGTTTTGAGGGCTAAATCAACACTTCAATTATTTTGGCGGAATTTATGTCGAATTTTCTAATTTATTTTTTTATTATTACTTTCAGTAATTAGAATTTTTATATATTTTCTTTAATAATTAGGTTTCTTTTACTTCAAGAATTAGGTTTCTTTTTCACCCTATATAAAGGGTTTCATTGTAATATAATTAAGGGAGAGTTTTCATGATGAATTAAAAACATTGTCTTTGTTAAAGAGACGTAATTCTCTTATTGGTAAATCGTGTTTCGTGGATTCGAATTACACGTCTTTTATCAAAGGATTTAGGGCTTAATCCTTTGTGGTGAGGTTTTAACTTGTGTTCGTGATAAATTTTCAACGGGTACAAGTTTTAAGGTCCAAATCTATTGCCCGAATATTAGCTTTTCCGGGTTTCGACGTTGTTCGCTTGCTTGGATTAAAATACGCAATTCCGTGATCTTATCATCTGGTATCAGAGAACCAGGCTCCAATTTCGGGTAACCAAAACCTTTAATCTTTCCTTTTGTTATCTTTAGCTTTGGGTTGGGTTGGTTATTTGGTTGAGTTGGAATTTTTGTTTGGTTTTTTCATTGAATAAGATTTTGTGGATGTTTAAGAGAAAAGTTGTGGTTTTATTGATGAATGGAGGAAATTTATGAATTTAAATCTTCAAACGACGTGCTTGGTGAATAATAGGCCTTATAGTGTGGTGATTGATGAAGAGTATTCGACTAATTTGGCTAGGACTACTTTTGTTAAACGAATAAATTTACCTCTATTAAAACATTCTAAACCCTATTACTTGTGGTTGGATGGATGGGGCAAAGAGAAGGTAATAGAGCAAGTATTTGTAAATTTTGCCATATGGACATATAAGGATATAATATTATGTGATATGGTTCCTGTGAACTCTTATCATATTTTATTGGGGAAGCCATGGCAATATTGCATCCAAGCGGTCTATGATAGGGCTAAAAATAGGTACAAATTTGTTCAAAAGGGGAAAAATGTCATTCTTACTTCTTTGACACTGGAGTAAGCACTTGTGGATCAGAAAAAAGTGAAGATAGAAAGTGACCCATTTGGACAGCTTAAAGAATCATTTAGATGTCAGTGAGGGGTTAGGAAAATTAGAGTGAGAATTAAAAGAAAAGGAGAGAAAAGAAAGAGATCGGAAAAGGAGATGATTAAAGTTGACGTAAAAATTATTGAAAGGGAAAAAGTTTTTGAGGAAATTATTAAAGAGGAAGATGTAGAAGTGACAGAAAAAGAAGATGAAAGGGAGACAATAATTGAAGAGGTGATTAAAACAAAAGTTGATGAAGCCAGCAACAATGCTGAGATTAAAAAGGTGGAGGTCAATCAACAAACCTTTGAAAAATTCGATGAAGTTGAGAAAGGGGACTTGATTATTGTTGATGGTGTGGTCGAAGTTAAAATGGTTGTAATTGTGATAATTTCACATAAGTACAATGACACTTATCTTGTATCTCATGAAGTTAACAAACCCCTCTCCAGCATGCTTAATTCTCTTTTGCGGGTTGATGTTAGTAAGTGGGAGGCTCTTCCGATCTTCACTATTCAAAAACTTTACGCCTCCATTCCAATGTGATTTCAAATACAAGAAGTACCACATGATTGTTCTCTTCAAAGGAAACAATCTGTTTCCATTTGATCCAGGTGGACTTCACCGATCTTTGAACCCTATGGCAATTCGAGGACGAATCGTCTTGAAGAGGGAGGGTATGATACGATCCAATGAAGGCAACCGAACAACCATTAATGAGTCAAGATAAATCCATCAATTCAAGGCCAGTAGTGTCAGACTTTGACAAATAATATATGTTTTCCAAGCGTAAACGAACCACTGAACAAAACTCATAGGCTAAAGCCTTTGAGCCCACCAGTCTCATGGCCAAATTCCATTGTTCTGAGGGTTATATCAGCACTTCAATTATTCTGGCGGAATTTATGGTGAATTTTCTAATTTATTTGTTTTTATTATTACTTTCAGTAATTAGAATTTTTATATATTTTCTTTAATAATTAGGTTTTTTTTCCTTCAAGAATTAGGTTTCTTTTTCACCTTAAATAAAGGGTTTCATTGTAATACAATTAGGGAAGAGTTGTCATGATGAATTAAAGACATTGTCTTTGTTAAAGAGATGTAATTCTCTTATTGGTAAATCGTGTTTCGTGGATTCGAATTACACGTCTCTTATCAAAAGATTTAGGGCTTTAATCCTTTGTGGCGAGGTTTTAACTTGTGTTCGTGATAATTTTCAACGGATACAAGTTCTAAGGCCCAAATCTATTACCCGAATATTGGCTTTTCCGGGTTTCGATGTTGTTCACTTGCTTGGATTAAAATACGCACTTCCGTGATCTTATCAACGTGTCTTGGCTCTCCATTTTCAAAACTCATGCTTTCCTTAAATTGCTTTGGCATTCGATATTTAATTGTGTACAATTGTTTTGGATAAATGATATTGTAATATCCCGCAAAACTCTAAAAGTAAATTAAGCAACATAATCGACATTTTGACAATTATTGAATGATTACTTGAAATTGCGTTGTAAGATTACTTTAATCGCATTGAAAGATTACAAAATTGTTACTTAAATGACACCAAACGTAAGAATGTGGTTTTTAATTAATATGAATTAAAGTACAGTGACTTAATTATAAGATAACACAAAGAATAAGGACTTCTCACGCAATAAACAAGTGAATCTTATGAAGACACATCTCCTACGCAATACATGGAGCTCAACGTCCCACTTGTCTTACTACGATTGGTAGAACTCAAAGGTTTATTGAAAACAATTAAATCCTGACTATTATAAATAATTCGAAGGATAAGGAAATTCCTCAAAGCTTCTCCAAACAATCCCCTCTCAAAGCTTCTCCAAACTACCCCTCTCTATCCCAAAAATAACTAAATTCGTCCAAGGATATTGAAGGAAGGAAAACTACCCTAAAAACCCATCAAATACTTAGTTTTTCACTTGAAAGTGACTCCTATCCAGGCTATCAGAAGATTACAACTTAAAAAACAACTTTGATAGAGGAATATCAAGGCCTTAGAGGCACTTTTCCGCTTAGAATTATTCAAAGAATCTTTGAGGTAAGTAACTAATGCTTTGATTTCTTTCAAGCATTCATTAAGTTTTCATAAGATGAATATGAACTTTTATGCATTGTAATGGAAAGAAATATTGATTTATTGTATTTGTATGACTAGTTAATGCTCTACACATCTTGCTTTGCTATGTGGTATTTCCTTGAGCTAGGAGCCGCCTAATGATACCGAGGTGGGTAATGAATAGTACGGTAGCTTGTCTTTATAGTCTATGTGAGAATTCCAGTAGGGGTCAACCGGAATTCAATTGTGGATCTACTAGAATTGATATAAGTCTTGTGTGCACCACGGGCAGTAGTTTAACTAGTCATAGAGCTCTCTTGTACATCTAAAGGCTTTGTGACATTCCATGAATTCTTGAATTTGTGATTGAAAATGAATCTTCTCAAACGACAGGTGAATAAAAAGATTTTGTTACTCACTGAGTACTTTATACACACCCCTCTTTCTCTTTCCCTTTTAACAATCTTGTAGGTGTTAAATTAAGAGCTTTGTGGCCGAATTGTTCCAAGGATGGAGAAGATATATGTATGTGATCGAGATTTCAGTATATGGCCGAAGTTTCCTTGTGGGTAACCCACAATCATTATTGTATAGCTATAATAACATGATATTATGTTTAATAGTGTTTGACTTGTATTCGTAAAGTCTCGCCCTCAATTTTGAATCGAGATTAATTTCTCAAATGCTTCCGCTACCGTTAGATGCCGATAATACGAGAAAATAAGGTAATAAATTTGGGGGCGTGACAAGGTGATAATAGAGCATGATCCTGCGGCCTCACATACATGTATCGCTCATACTTAGACAGATCTGGACACTTATGTCACGCATCCACTTTCACTACTTTGTTATTATTGTTTATATTCAAGGGCGGAAGCTTTTGAGTTTTATTTTCTTTTGTTTGTGCAATTTGTGGGGACGGGACTTACAAAATAAACCCCTTGCACGACTCTATTTTAAATTTAGAAAGGTTCAAAGAACACAAAGGGTTGTATAATTATCTCATTTATTAACTTAGCCAAGTAAAGCTTTTTCCATTGACGTACTTATTGATACAAAAATATTAAACTTCAATATAGCTATTCGGTACATTTATAGTCAAAACATATCTTATATCTCCAAACGTGTGTCTCTTTCTACATGCAAAATCCTCTTCCATCCTTGAGCAAGCTCTGATTTTTGATTTGCTTGGCTAATATCTTGCCTTCAACTATCTACAAAATGGTAGAAAATAGGGGGTGAGTACAGCGTACTCAGTGAGTAACAAAATACTTTGTTTTACCTTTCATTTGGCAAAACGCTTTTCAATCATGAGTTCAAGAAAATCAAGCGATGCACAAAGCCATTTGATGCACGAAAGGGCCCTATCATTAGTTAACTAATACCCCTGGTGCGTACCTGATTCAATATCAATTCAAAAGGGTCAAGATCACATAGCAAAGCCATAATACCACAAAGGATACCACATAGCCAAAATGACCAAAACCACATAGTAAGGTCATGTTCCACAAAGCAATTCAAAATGGGTAGATCGTTAACTAATGATACCAATGCAACAAACCAATTTCTTTGCCTAATGATGCATTTAAAATCTCAATGACAATGCATCAAAAGAATCCATACTTATCATTCAAATCCCAATTGTTTTATATAATGATAATGCATCAAAAATCCATACATGTCTTATAAAACATTAAATGAAAGGGAACCAAAGTACGCATTACTCACCTTTTGCCACAAGGATTCTTTGAATAATTTTAGATGAAAGATACCCTCAAAACTTTGATATTTTTACTAGTAAAGTGTCTTATTTAAGTGAGGATTTTATATGTATATGAAGAGGGCTTGATTTTAAATATAAAGAAGGTGTTTTGAGAAGTTTTAATTGGTGTTTTATGGCCTCCTTAATTCTTGGACGAATTTTTGGTGTGTTGGCCCTTTTATTGATGTTTATAATTATGTGTTGTTAAATGTCAATTGGAATCCACAACTATCAAAGATGCCAAGTGTCTTGGTAAAACTAACACATTTCAAATTGTGAGCATGCAAAGTGTCTTAATATGTTTACAAGACTAACACATTTCAAGATATGAGAATAACAAGTGTCTTGATAATTTGCAAACTTGCATATGTCTTAAACTAGGTAAATTTAAAAGTGACAAGTGTTTTCTACTTTAGACAAATTTAGCAACATGTATTTAGAGAATAATTTTACTAATCCTTATTCATTTATTTGAGTAACAATTTTCAATCTTAGTATATAAATGATAAAAACTTTAAGTACTTATTCCTATTGTTGTCAAAACTTATGGTTAAATTTTTATGGGATGTTACACTTATATGTATTGAGATTATCTATATTAATTGATAATGAGTTAAATTTGACCTTGGTGATACTACTATCGTATAGAATTAGCTTTTAGAAGTTCATCAATTGCATTGAAAACAAGAAAAATTGGAAGAGAAAGATGAAAACTTTTAATTTGATCCCAAATATCAAGATAACCTTAAAAGATGTCATATGGCCTCTATTCATACTAGAGGATGTTTTGGAATTGAAATAATTATAAGAAAAGCAAGAAAAAGGAACAAAAATAGATGAAAAAAAGGTTGGCGCCTCAATGCGGCTGCACCGTGCACTCTGTTTGGAGCAAGAGTGCCGGTGCGGGCACACCGTTTCTGCTATGCGGCCGTACTGGCCAAAGCTATGCACAACCCAGATTTTTTGAAAATTACATTCAAGTCCCTGAATTTTCTGATTTGTTCTAGATTGATTTAAAGGATTTATTTTAAGCTCTTGTAAGCTTAAAACTCTATTTATTTCATATAATTAACCCTTATGTCAATTAAAAAGATTTCTTTTGGCTCTTTTGCACCCAAATCAAACTTTGTCTGTTGTTATTCAACCCATTTTGAATAAAGTTTAAATAAATTTTGTAATTTTGAGTAATTAGATTGTTAAGACCTTAAATACTTGGTCAAATCCATTTTTGTGAATTTATGTACACCTAATGCTAAGGAAATAAGAGTACGCAGTGGAAGCTATTTTTGTACACCTTGATCTATGTTCCAGTAATAGCAAATTTTGAGGACTAAATTCTTTTAAGTGGAGTAGATTGTAACATCCCGCAAAACTCTAAAAGTAAATTAAGCAACATAATCGATATTTTGGCAATGATTGAATGATTATTCGAAATTGCATTGTAAGATTATTTGAATTACATTGAAACATTACAAGATTGTTACTTAAATAACACCAAACCTAAGAATGTGGTTCTTAATTAATATGAATCAAAGTACAATGACTTAATTACAAGACAACACAAAGTATAAAGACTTTTCGCGCGATAAACGAAAAAACCTTATGAAGGCACATCTCCTACGCAATATGTGGAGCTCAACTTGCCACCTGTCATACTACAATTGGTGGAACTCAAAGGTTTGTTGAAAATAATTAAATCCTGACTATTTAAATAAGTCGAAGGATAAGGAAATTCCTCAAAGCTTCTCCATACAATCCCTTCTCAAAACTTCTCCAAACTACCCCCTCTCTATCCCAAAATAACTAAATTCGTCCAAAGATATTGAAAGAAGGAAAACTACCCCAAAAACCCATCAAACACTTAATTTTTCACTTGAAAGAGACTCCTATCCAGGCTATAGGAAGATTACAACTTAAAGAACAACTTTGACAGACGAATATCAAGGCCTTAGAGACATTTTTCCACTTATAATTATTGAAGGAATCTTTGATTTAAGTAACTAATGTTTTGATTTTCTTTCAAGCATTCATTAAGTTTTCATAAGATGAATATGAACTTTTATGCATTGGTATGGAAAGAAAGATTGATTTATTGCATTTGTATCGCTAATTAAATATTTCCTTGTGCTAGAAACCCCTAATGATACCGAGGTGGATAATGAATAGCACTGTGGCTTGTCTTTGTGGTTCTTTATGGCCTATGTTGGGAATTCCAGTAGGAATCAATTGGAATTCAATTGTGGATTCACTTGAATTGTTATAAATCTTGTGCGCGCAATAGGTAATAGTTTAACTAGTGAGATCGGAAGAGCACACGTCTGACATCCACAAGCTTTGTGACATTCCATGAATCCTTGAATTTGTGATTGAAAAAGAATCTTCTCAAACAAAAGGTGAATCAAAGGACTTTTTTACTCACTGAGCACTTTGTACTCATCTCCCATTTCCCTTTCCCTTTTAACAATCTTGTAAGTGTTAAATTAAGAGCTTTGTAGCCGAATCATTCTAAGGATGGAGAAGATACATATATGCGATCAAGATTTCAGTATATGGCAGAAATTTCGTTGCGGGTAGCCCGCAATAGTTGTTGTATAGCTATAATAACATGATATTATGTTTAATAGTGTTAGACGCCGACAACACGAGAAAATAAGGTAATAAATTTGAGAGCGTGACAAAAACAAATTCCCCAGAAGCCCCAGGCTATCATTTCTAACACACGTGACTCGATCTCAGCGGGGAATTCACCGCTTGGAGTCCATATGTTTAGTGCAGTCCCATTGGAACGGCTAGCAACGACGAGGATATGTCGTGGATGCGGAACAAATAGGGTTGGGAATGGGTGTTTGCTTCAAATGTATGACTCAGCGCGCCAGTCGATTTTTCCGAAACAAAAGCATATCCTTCTCTATCAGCTCTACCATATATGTATTATGACCAAGGTCCGTAGAAACTTACGGAAAGAAACGCCCTTGCATAACTCGGGCGTTTTTACCTTTGTATATATTCTTCTGGTGGAGAATTGGCAGCCAAATGCACATTGGTGAAGAACAAATAGATTTTGTATCCGCCATAAGTGACCAAAAGTTTCCCTTGCTTGAAGAAGTCCAGCCCTTTGATTGACGCTACATCAGTTTAGGCCCCATACCGATGAATTACGTATGGCATCCGAATATCCAGCAATTAGCTAGCATAATGGTGAGCTCCCCCGACGGGCAATTATGTTCTTATTCCTAGGATAAAACATCAGATGTGTAAGGAGTTGTCGGGGAAACTGTCGAATTTGAGTCAGGTTCCGACCATTGGGTTCTCTCATGTCAACCTGAGAAACCGGGGAATGTATATATCTATGTATAACAAGCAAACGTGTGAAATAAAATATATAAGAAGTAAAATACACAATACCCTAAAGAGGTAGCCTCTACCATAGGCGTAGAATAAATCTTCATTCTTGGGATGAGGGGAAAAAACTTTAATCCACAGGTTTTGTCCACCGATAATAGGTCCATCCAACACTGGGCCTTCAGCAGTGATCGTTGCTTTCTTTACTTGTCCCCTGTTAGTGGCGAACAAAACGAGTTTATCTTTCACAAACTTTGCTTGGCTGATTCTATCGCCAACATCAAAATCAAAAGCTACGGAAGTATCCCCGCTTTCCCAATCCCACAGTCTCAGACTACCGTTAAAATACCCAACAAGCAGAGTATTTCCCTGATGGTTGAAGTCGATCGTTGTTCGCACGTCAGCAACCTTCGGTGCAACTAGAGTCCTTTGAATGACCCTGGGGATCAAATCCTGTAATGCCATGAACCTTTCAAATTTATTTTTATTTTTTAAACAAAAAGCCACAATGCGAACGTCTTTTGAAAGTACATGTAATACCATACACATAAAGCCATGCTTATGGTTTTGATACATTGTTAATCTCTTTGCTTTAGTAACCAAAATTATGAGAATCTCATCAAGTATGTTACCTACAAATTCAACCAATTGGTAGGGGAGAAAAAAGAAAAGAAAAAAAGATTACAAGAACAGCAAACAGACATGCATTGTCCCTTATAACTTAGCCCAACCCCATCACCACCTATCCACGATCCAAATCTTATAAAACAAGAATGACTTTTGGAAAATTTAGGTAAACCTGAGTTAAGAAGTAAACACGTTGTGCTCTTCCGATCTCAGATGGAAACAAAACATAAGGAAAGAAAATAAGAGGAAACTATAATCACAGATGAAAATATTTGAGAAAACCACATAGAAGATCATTAGTTCACATTAACATAATTCTGTTAATAAAACTAGCAAGGAATTGAAACTGCTGGAGAAGCGATATCCTGGAGAGCAAAGTTTCGTGGTGCAAACACTCCAGTTTGACGTCGGTTAGTGTTAAGATCTAAGCAAAAATAGAGAAAAACCAACTTAAACACGAAAAAAAAGGAAGAAAAGAAAAAAAAAATAAAGAAAGAACTCTTCAGAAAATTGTAAATCAAACCGAGCAGACTGGGCACCGTTCTCCTTCGTCCATCCCTTCGTCCGTCCATCTTTCTCGTTCTTTTGGAAAGACTTCAAAAGTTCAACAAATACTCAGCTTTGGAGATACCTCAAAAGTTCAACAAGCTTTACAGTGCCAGGGATATATATTGTGTATGTCTACATATAGGGAAGTGCAGGGACACAGAGCATGTCGTTAGTGTATACAGTGCTCACAGCTCAGTATATATATTCATATAGGGTTAATTTCGCAAATCTTCCCCAACCTTTAGGTTAAGAACCGGTTTCGTCCCCAACCTTTTTTAAAACAAACCACAGCCCCCAACCTTTCAAAAATGCCAAATGACTGCCATTTCTGGCAGAAATGGGGGGGTGAATCCCCCACATTTTGCTGCTTTCTGGCAGCAAAATGGGGGGGGATTCACCCCCCCCTTTTTGGCCTCATTCCGGCTGCCGACAGTACTGCCCGCGACAAGGGAGACGTGGGGTGGCATGGGTTTTTTTTAGTTTTCTATTATTTTTTAACATTTTAAAAAAAAAAGTTTAAAATAT
>CAVNYN010224395.1:0-12188 GCA_963692815.1 Nyctanthes arbor-tristis
CATTTAAAGGCAATAAAATCCGATAGTATAATCTATATTAGTTTTAAATTTGTACATTTACGAACTACTATGTTAAACACTTGTGCGTTTTATGGACATATTATGTTAAGAAAGTAAAATATAATATATTAAGAGAACATGAAATCATAAAATTATACAATCAGACATAGTAAAATTAATTAAAATGTAATGTATAGATAGGGTTATGAAATAAAAATATTAAATTAATATATAGATAGAGTCTTAAAATAAAAATATTAAATGTAATCTGTAGATAGAGTTTCAAAATAAAAATATTAAATTAAATAGTTAAAAGGAAAAGTATAATAATTGAACCAATAAGTTTTTTTATTAATTCTTATTTTTTATTTCCTTTAAAGATAATAAAATCCAATAGTATAATATATATTAATTTCATACTCATGCATTTCACAGACACAATATGCTTCATACCTGTGCGTTTTACGGATATATTATGCTGATAAATAAAATACAATGGAGTAGGAGAATATAAAATGATATAATTACACAATCGAACAAAGTAAAATTAAAATTCATTAGACAAATATGAGATATATCTAACGAAATTGTAATATACAGATAGAGTCCCAAAATAAAAGTATTAAATTAAGTGATTAAAAGGAAAAATATAATAATAACGAAAATTAATACTGAAATCAAGATTGATATATTATCTATTTTCATGTAATTCAAATTCATTAGACAAATGTGAGATATATCTAACCAAAATATAATATATAGATAGAGTTTCAAAATATAAATATTAAATTAAATGATTGAAAGGAAAAATATAACAATAAGAAAAAGTATAATAAATGGACCTATAATATTTTTATTAATTCTTATTTTTTATTTCATTTACAGGCAATAAAACCCGATAGTATAATATATATTAGTTTCAGGCCCGTACATTTATGGACTATTATGTTTAACACTTGTATGGTTCATGGACATATTATACTGAAAAAGTAAAATATAATATATTAGGAGAACATAAAATCATAAAATTATATAATCAGATATAGTAAAATTGATTAAATATAATATTTAGATAGAGTTCTGAAATAAAAATATTAAATTAATAAATAAATAAAGTCTCAAAATAAAAATATTAAATGTAATATGTAGATAGAGTTTTGAAATAAAAATATTAAATTAATATATAGATATAGTCCTAAAATAAAAATATTAAATTAATTGATTAAAACGAAAAATATAATAATAAGAAAAAGTATATTAAATGAACCACTAATTTTTCTTAATAATTCATTCTTTATTTCCTTTAAAGGCAATAAAAACCGATAATATAATCTATATTAGTTTTACATCCGCACATTTACGGACTACTATGTTTAACACTCGTGCGTCTCACGGATATATTATGTTAAGAAAATAAAATATAATATATTAGGAGAACATAAAATCATGAAATTATACAATCGGATATAGTAAAATTGATTAAAATGTAATATGTAAATAGAGTTCTGAAATAAAAATATTAAATTAATATATAGATAGAGTTCCAAAATAAAAATATTAAATTAATTGATTAAAAGGAAAAATATATCAATAAAGAAAAATATAATAATAATAGAATAATGACATTATCAATTGGTTTTTTTAAAAGAGCCAGACAATAAGCGGAAAAATTATTTTTAATTAAGCCCACAATCAAATTGAGTCAGACAAACTGTCGATTAATATATATATATATATATATTGGATTGTAATCAAGGCCCCTATCTTCTTCATCACCTCACACCTAAAACTCTAGTTTTAAATGCAATACATACTGGCAAGGATGATGTTGCAAGAGCAATGCTATGTGTACAATAAAAATATATGACAAATTATAACTTAAATTTGACAGGATCTTGTTAACTCACATATCACATTTGTTTTTATCAACAGTTATTATATGAGCTGCTAATGAGGCCTTAGCTTATTTAGTTAGGGGGCTATGGTTGAGACTCTGGGATGTAAATGTCTCATGTTTGATTCTTCTCATGTGAGGATTCGTCTACAATTTATATATATTTTGTGATCTCCTGTATAAAAGTTTGTATTATTAATTTCTTATAGTCTCTTAAAAAAATAATTATCACATGAGTCACATTCATGTTTGTACAATCTATTGTATCTTTTTGTTGTACTAATAACATTTTTCTAATATTTTAGAAGGGATCACTAGGTAGGGATGGATTGGGTGGCGTGGAGTTGGGGAAGTGAAGGAGACGGGGACATTATTACAATTCCCTCTTTAACAAGTGACAAGAATATATTTTTTTCCTCATGTTACATCACTTAGCAATTAATTATTATGATAGTACCATGTGATTGTATATACACAATTTTGTAGATGATTTTTGTACAAGCTATTCAGTCTATAAATATCTAAACCTAACTTCTTATGCGCAATATATGTGAAAACGCGGAAAATATTTAAAAACGTGAATTTGTAATTGTACGAGTTAAAGCCTTAAAAAGAGAGAGAGAGAAAAAAAATGCACACCAAGTTGCCTAAAATGTTGGGTGGATAATTGAATGACTACAAATGACCCTAATTTAATGGATTCGCTAAGTTGCAAAGGCCGCGGACCATCTTTTCATAAATATAACATCAACCCAAATTTTGTACCATTTTGTCAGGAAATTTTTATGTCACCTTTGACGATGAGAAGCACTGCTGGAAAGGGGAAAATAAATCAAAACTTTATATGTTTTTTCTCTCTTGCTGATCAATACTCTAGACGAATGAATCATGCGAAATCGTTAAATATATTTTGTAGTAAAGACATATATATATAAAGTAATTGAGATAAATCTGATAAAGTTAGTTGGCTTGTACTCTGATGTCTCAATCATGTTTTAGTAGAGTGCTACGAAATATATACGAAACATGATATTTTATACGTAAAAGCAAATAATAAATGTATGATCGAATACAGAAAGCTTTATCTCAAATTTGAAAAATTGAAGAAGGCCAATCACATACCAATAGTCCTAATGAGGAAAATTAGGTGTTACGCAATACACATATCATGCTAACAAATGCACAAGCAAAAGTTGGAAGGAATATTGCTTAGTGATGCTAAGTCACTACCCACCATGGCTTTAAATAATTCGACTACGTGAAAGATATCTTTTTGATCGATTTGACGTGTAACTATTTTGTTTGTCCAATTTACAGAAATATTGACAAGAATCTCAATTTACCGATGCCTAGTATTCATGAATTATTTGATTGTTTAATCTATACTTGCTTATATATATGCACATATTTAGAGGGTCATGAAAAAGTTTTATAGCACGCAAGGTAATTTAAGTGGCCGAAGTTCATGACGATTTTAACCATCATCTTTTCACCTTTTAGACATCTATACTATTTGTTCTTAGTTGTCTATACTTTTTTATGTTTGTGAAGCCAAAGGTTTGCGGGGAAAAAATGGTTCCCGTTTCAATGAATTTGTGACTCTACAAACAATTTAGATTTCAAAAAAAGACGTGATGATCTTATTCTAATGCTTTTTCAATATTTGTTTTCTGTCTGTATTTTTATATTTATGTTTTTTTTTATGACGTCAACATTGTATGTGTAAGAGGTCTGTGACAAAAGTTTCTTTTTCACATCATTTATAGTAATAAATTTACCATTCAAGAGAAACTAATTTATATATCTACATTTGGCCTTTTATACATTAATAATGCAAGGATTCCAAAAGACAATTATGTCCACAAGATTTCTAAGTTATATAATGAGCCTCTACCAATTGTTTAGTCACGCGAGAGAGTGAAACCCATTATTCATATGACCTTAGTCCTTCCATTTAAGAATCCTTTAAGATACAACCTAAGTTGATATGACCGAATGATTTCGACGATAGATTCGTGTTGGCATTATTGGAACGTTTGCTGTATATCTCTTTCCAATCAAAAAATTAAAGTTGGCTCAAAATAAATGTCCCAATATGATTTGTTTTCTCTCAAATCATCACCTTGATTGCATTCCTAATATAATAAAATAGACGGAACAAATAAAGATACATATTACGATACATACAAATTGATTTTTTAGCTTAGTTTTAGCTTACCACTTATAATTTCTCTTCTAAAACCAACTGCAAACCCCATTTCTTACATGGATGGATGAAAAGAAAAACATATCCAACCACATTAGTGGCTGACTCAAAAGATAAATCTAATTTCCTTAGTTTTCTATTATATCTTGTTCTTATCGTCTTTAATTAATTCTTTTACAATTAAAACAATTATAATGGTTATTACGTAAATCCCTTTTGCTATTTTAATTTCTACCATTCTTTCTTTGCCCAAAATCTACACTAACTAAGCACTAAAATACACAAAAATGATAATCCGTATAGTCTTTGATGTTTTTGCACTTAAATCTTCACACGTCACATATATTTAAAATGTCAGTATCCGTCTATGGTGTAGCGCAACTAATGTGAAATTCTCAACTTACCAACGACTCCGTTTAAGAAACCCACTTTCAATTAACTCCTGACTATCGATTGTTATAAATATTACAACTCTCACACTGCTAAACGAATATGTACGAATACTGCACGCTAAATGACGAAATTCTTGTAGACATCACCTAGTCACCCATTCTTTCATGAAACTGATGAACGTAACTTTTGTCCCTGTGAATATACCAAAATATACCATGATGTCAAATGGGAATATAAAAGTATTTTTGTGCATATACCATTTACCCAAAAAAGTACAGCATTTGAAATGAGAATAACCTCCAAAACTTCTCACTATGCAGTCACACTCATACATCACCAGTAAACACCCACATCCACCTCACAACTCCATTTCCTCAATCCCAATACAAAAGTTTTGCTTTTGCATCTTGCCAACCAAGAGATGTGCAAAACAAAAATAAGCAATTACCCTTATTATTTGTCCAAAAATAAGCTACACTAAATGTTTCATTACTGTCAACTTAAGGCTCTGTTTGGTAAATAATTATATTCTGTGTTTTGAATTTTGGACACGTGAAAGTACCAAATCGGGTCACGTGTCGCCCATGGGACACTACGTAAACTTTTTACATGACTTGTCTTATAAGTGACACATATAGCTCAGTTAAGTACTACTGTCACATATCCAAAATCCGAGAAATGACTTCAATCATAAGGGGTGCCAATTATAATGGGGTTGCCAAACAGACTCTATGTAATTTGTTAGATTATTTCTATTGGTATAAATACGGAATACACATTCCATACGACATATCTCACGTTTTTTGTTGGTTGTCATTGTAAGTATTGATTAATTATCAATGTTGATGTAGCATGTTAGTTCATGCTTGTTGGGTACTTCTTCACATGACACGACATAAATCTATAAATATTCACAAATTATTCTCATTGAATTCGAGTGATAAAGTGCGAAAAACTCATGAAAACTATTGCAAAATCCGTATATTTTTCTATATAACATAAAAAGTTTGACCTTTTTTTTTTCCTTTAAATAACATTTAGTTGGATCAACCATTCCAATTCAAATCCTCCCAAACTAGTTACTCTTCAACTATAATTTCATTCATTCATTCATATAAGCTACAAAGTATTATTTCTTGATTTTACTACTTATCGCGCCTCCTTATCCTTATATGCACAACATCAGCTAATTTTCACGATATATAGAGATGATATTTATATATAACAAAAAAAGTTTTCATGACGGGATCACACACAAATCACCTCATCACCCATTTGCTCTAGAGATACAACCCCGACATTATCAGAAACGTGCAAGCTAATACAAATGTTAACGTCATCCTCAATAAGCATATATATAACAAAAGAGCAGGTAAGTATCAGATTTATCTTTTAAAAATTCCGTATAATAAAAATGTCGGGAAGTATCGTATTTAAATTTTAGAATTTTGAACTGACCAATCTAGTCTAATTCAAATACAGTCGACTCTACCGTAACGCTTTTCTCGATTTGGCAATCTCGTGAGCTGTAAAATGGACTTCAAAAAATTCTCTTTACAAATTATAGATTTCTTCTTGAAATTCAGATTTAACACGGCACTATGTCGGCCCCCAAGAAATTAACAAGGGAACGAAATGGCCGCACTAAAAACTCTAATGACAGTCAGAGTTAATGTTTTCAACAACAATGATCTTGTGAAATATTATTATATACCCATAACAATTTTTAAATTATAATGTCATGTGCCAAAAAAAAGTCATTAATTTTGATTGTATACGTACAATTTCATTTATATATAGGTGGGCATGAGATTGAGGTGATTCTCTTCTCTCTCCCCATAATCATTTTTCTCCCCCTACCCGAATGTTACTAGTACTGCAGTGTAGCTGGGGCCTGGGAGTGATTGGTGTATAAATGGTGTTTGTATTTCTGTGCTCCATTAAGCAAGTTTCTCTGAGCGCTTGAGTGTGGAGATTATTATTTGTATGTATCGGTGTATGTATTGCTGAATTTGTCTCGGGAATCACCAGGCTCGATAAATGATTTTCCCAGGATATAATTAGAGGCCCAAGTCATGGTTTTGTATTCTCTGTAATCGGTTCGGTTCGGATTTGCCCACTATTTTTGTCCCCTTCTCGACATAATACGGAGAAAGTACAAACAAGACCCGCAGGGATAAACACAGGTAAGGAGGAAGAGAAATAGATAGAGATCAAGAGTTTGTGTATGTTTTTGTGTGTAATTGCTGCTTGTATCTTTCTTCTACCTATTATTTTTAAATGAGTTTATTTGCATGTGCAATGTGTCTTACAGATTCTCCTTCTCTCTCTGTGACTTGTCATCATTTTTGCGCATCCGTTGCCAGATGGTGAAATGCCCTTTACAAGATTCGATCTCTGCTCGCTGATCATATTGTTTCTGGACTCCATCAATACAATAGTTATTGTTATTCACACTGTAGTCATTGATTTTCATCCTTTTCTGGGTTCAAAGATTGATATCTGTAACATTTATTATGGGTATCAATCTTTTCTTGACTACTGAGACGACAGCATCTGGAGCCTTAAACCATCTTACAGATTCCTTTAGCGGGGTGCCCACATTGGAATTAGCCTCGGTCTGCATCAACTTGACACTGTTTCTTGTTTTCCTGTTAATTGTCTCTGGTAGGCAAATTCTTGCTTGTTTCCGCCGGATTGGAGTTGAAAAAGAGGAGTCGGGTATAAGGCGCAGGGAAGCTGTTGAAGTTGAAGAAATTCAGAGTGTTGTCATTGGTAAAGACTACAAAGCCTCAGTACTCTGCTGCCTTTATGTTTTGTTTGTGCAAGTTTTGGTATTGGGTTTTGATGGTGTTGCTTTAATAAAAGAGTCCGGGAAAGCAAAGGGTGCTTATTCAGATTGGACAGTTATTTTACTTCCTGCATCTCAGGGTTTAGCTTGGCTTGTGCTTAGCTTTCTAGCTTTGTATTGCAAGTACAAGCCAGCCGAGAAATTCCCACTGCTGCTGAGGATTTGGTGGATTGTCTCCTTTTTAATTTGTCTGTGTACTTTATATGTTGACGGTAGAGGATTTCTGACACAAGGGTCAAGCCATTTGAGTTCTCATGTTTTGGCAAATTTTGCTGCCACTCCTGCTCTAGCTTTTCTATGTTTCGTAGCGATTAGGAATGTCACTGGCATTCAAGTGTGCAGAAACTCTGATCTTCAAGAGCCACTTGTTCTTGAGGAAGAAGCAGGTTGTCTTAAGGTTACTCCTTACAGTGAAGCTGGCCTTTTCAGTTTGGCAACTCTTTCCTGGTTGAATTCACTTCTTTCTATAGGGGCAAAAAGACCACTTGAGCTAAAGGACATTCCACTGCTTGCACCTGAAGATCGTTGCAAGACAAACTATAAGATATTGAACTCCAATTGGGAGAAGCTGAAGTCGGAGAACCCTTCGAAGCAGCCTTCTCTAGCTTTGGCAATTCTCAAGTCTTTCTGGAAGGAAGCTGCTTGCAATGGGATATTTGCAGGTGTGAATACTTTAGTTTCCTACGTTGGTCCTTACATGATTAGCTATTTTGTGGATTATTTGGGAGGAAAGGAGACTTTCCGGTATGAGGGTTACGTTCTTGCTGGAATTTTCTTCACCGCAAAATTGATAGAGACCTTAACAACTCGACAATGGTATCTTGGAGTGGACATTTTGGGCATGCATGTGAGGTCAGCTCTGACAGCAATGGTATTTAGGAAAGGACTCAGGCTGTCGAGCTCAGCCAGGCAGAGTCACACAAGTGGGGAGATCGTTAACTACATGGCGGTTGATGTTCAAAGAGTCGGGGACTATTCTTGGTATTTACATGATATATGGATGCTTCCTCTTCAGATTGTCCTTGCACTTGCTATTCTATATAAGAATGTTGGGATTGCATCTGTTGCCACGTTGGTTGCCACTATTATATCAATTGTTGCAACGGTCCCATTGGCAAGGATTCAAGAAGACTACCAAGACAAGTTAATGTCAGCCAAGGATGAAAGGATGAGGAAGACTTCTGAATGCCTTAGGAATATGAGGATTCTCAGGTTGCAGGCATGGGAGGAAAGATACAGGGCAAAGCTTGAAGAAATGAGATCTGTGGAATTCAAGTATCTCCGGAAAGCTCTTTACTCACAGGCTTTCATCACATTTATTTTCTGGAGCTCCCCTATTTTTGTTTCAGCTATCACTTTTGGCACATGCATTTTGTTAGGTGGTCAGCTTACAGCAGGAAGCGTTCTTTCTGCTCTGGCCACTTTCCGGATCCTGCAAGAACCACTTAGGAATTTCCCCGACTTGGTTTCAATGATGGCTCAGACCAAAGTCTCCCTTGATCGAATTTCTGGATTCCTGCAGGAGGAAGAGCTACAGGAAGATGCAACAATTGTTGTGCCACGGGGCCTTTCAAATGTGGCGATAGAAATCAAAGACGGTGAATTTTCTTGGGATCTATCTTCTCAAATCCCAACCCTGTCTGGGATACAACTTTGGTTGGAGAAGGGTATGCGTGTAGCAGTCTGTGGTATGGTTGGTTCTGGGAAATCAAGTTTCCTTTCCTGCATCCTTGGCGAGATTCCAAAAATATCCGGAGAGGTAAGTCCGAGTTTATAACACTAAAGTTCAATCTTACCACCTTTATCTTGATATGGTATGATATATTATCTCTTCTCCTAGAATTTGGTTGATTGAGTCTCCATTAATGTTCTCTTTAGGTTAGAATTTGCGGTTCTGCGGCTTATGTCTCTCAGTCAGCTTGGATACAGTCAGGCAATATAGAGGAAAATGTTCTCTTCGGATATCCAATGGACAAGGCAAAATACAAGAGTGTTCTACATGCTTGTTCACTGAAGAAAGATCTGGAGCTTTTCTCACATGGTGATCAGACCATTATTGGTGATAGAGGCATAAACCTCAGTGGGGGTCAGAAGCAACGAGTGCAACTTGCCAGAGCACTTTATCAAGATGCAGACATCTATTTACTTGATGATCCATTCAGTGCTGTCGATGCTCACACTGGTTCAGAATTGTTTAAGGTTTGAACATTGGTTTGAATAATTTGATTTGCTCAAACAAATGATCTCTGGCTAAAAAAATATTGTTCTGGAACTGCAGGAATACATAATGACAGCCCTAGCAGGAAAGACTGTGGTTTTTGTAACACATCAAGTTGAATTTTTGCCCGCTGCTGACTTGATTTTGGTATTTACTTCCCCACCAAACTTCCTTCTGCTTCTTATGTCATGTCTAGATTTCCCATCAGACTGCCTTCTAGGATTTCACTCAATTTCTACCTTAACAGCAAGTCCTAGTTTTAGTAACAGTGGTTTGTTGTTTTGCTTCCTTCTCAAGGTTAACCGTGTAGATATGTAGGCACTGAGAGTTATGATTTCTATGAAGTTGCTGGATAAAATGCCTCTCATAAATGGGAAGATCAAAATCCTTGACAAAATTAAGTTGTCAAATTTGAAAATGTATATGTTAATTTGTCACGTCCAATCAATACTTCTTTGGTCGTGACAAAGCTCATCTATTTATAATCGGATTGGTGAGTCTCTGATTATTGATCTTAGCAGCTAACTCTTGCTCCGTGTCAAGCCTCAGCTTGTACCAGCCATCTCTCCACCGTCTTGAGAGCTGTGCACTGTTCATTTCCCTCTACCTTCTTGGAAGCCTCTGTGGCTGAATTTTTTATACTTCTCTGGCGTTGTCTTGTGCTTGTTAAGTTTTTCTTGGAGTAAAAGTAATTTCAGAACCCACTATATATGCCAAAACCTGCACTTCCGTTAAAATCTCCCAGTTAAGGTTTAAGAGAGCAGACAAGAAGTATGGTGTAATTATGATTCCTGTCTAATTTTTCGCGTACTTGTAGGTTTTGAAGGACGGTCGTATTATTCAGGCTGGAAAATATGATGAGCTTTTGCAAGCAGGAACAGATTTTAACACATTGGTCTCTGCTCATCATGAAGCCATTGAAGCTATGGATATTTCCAATCACGCTTCTGAAGAATCAGATGAAAACAATTCTCTTGACGGGTCCATTCTCATGAGTAAAAAATGTATTTCAGTTGCTAATACTATGGATGGCATGGCAAAGGAAGTCGAAGAAGGAACATCAGCATCGGACAAGAAAGCAATCAAGGACAAGAAAGCAATCAAGGAGAAAAAGAAGGCAAAACGATCTAGGAGAAAGCAACTTGTTCAGGAAGAGGAACGGGAGCGAGGAAGAATCAGCATGAAAGTGTATTTATCATATATGGCAGCTGCGTACAAAGGGATGTTGATTCCACTTATTATTGTTGCACAGACACTGTTTCAGGTCCTTCAAATAGCCAGTAATTGGTGGATGGCTTGGGCAAACCCACAAACTGCTGGGGACGAACCAAAGACCAGTAGCCTGGTGCTAATTGGTGTATATATGGCACTTGCTTTTGGGAGCTCCTGGTTCATATTTGTTCGGGCTGTTCTGGTCGCTACATTTGGTCTCGCAGCAGCACAGAAGTTGTTTCTGAAAATGCTTAGAACAGTCTTTCGCGCACCAATGTCTTTCTTTGACTCTACCCCAGCTGGACGAATACTAAATCGCGTATGCTCATATGTTGACCCCTTCAAAAATCTATCCCATCCTACTGTTATTTACTTTTGGCACATATAATTGATATTTTCATACATTTTCTTTCGCATCTTCCGTTTTCATAATATCTGGTGTTACTTCAATGTTATAAAAATTGCTTATTGTCTTCAGGTGTCAATTGATCAAAGTGTTGTTGATCTTGATATTCCATTCAGACTTGGTGGCTTTGCTTCAACAACAATCCAGCTTCTTGGGATTGTTGGTGTGATGACAAAAGTTACCTGGCAAATTTTGCTCCTTGTTATTCCAATGGCAGTTGCCTGCCTGTGGATGCAGGTAGCTATATTAGAATTCCGAATAGTTATAATTAAGCTGTCCCATTTGATGTTAGACGTAGCCTATGACGTTGTGCCCTATTGTTAACATTTTGTTCACATTAAACTTCTCAGACTGACGTTGTGCCCATTGTTAACATTTTGTTCACATTAAGCTTCTCAGACTAACTTGGCTATCAAAACAGATCAGCTTATCGCCGTGCAATTTGCACATGTTTGTCTACGTATATAATGTGGTCAAGTATCAATATATATATATATATATATATATATTTACTTTTTTTATTATTTATTATTTTTTTTTTTTTTTTAATTTTTTTGGTGGCAAGTGAATAGAATTTTGATCCATGTATATGCAGAAATACTACATGGCTTCGTCCAGGGAACTGGTGCGCATCGTCAGCATTCAGAAATCTCCTATTATCCATCTTTTTGCTGAGTCAATTGCTGGAGCAGCTACAATAAGAGGTTTTGGACAAGAAAAGAGATTCATGAAAAGGAATATCTATCTTCTTGATTGCTTTGCTCGGCCATTCTTCTGTAGTCTTGCGGCTATTGAATGGCTTTGCCTCCGTATGGAATTGCTCTCAACATTTGTATTTGCTTTCTGCATGATTTTACTTGTGAGCTTCCCACATGGAAGTATAGATCCAAGTAAGTACATTGCTATTTCCCTTCAATGCCCGATAAACGTTATCTGAAGATTCTTGCTCAATAGAAGTTCCGCTGCGATGCATTTGCAATTCTGAGATAAATGGATTGTTACTCTGCA
>CAVNYN010224397.1:0-14930 GCA_963692815.1 Nyctanthes arbor-tristis
AAAAAAAAAAAAGGGCATTTGATGTGTTACACTGTTAGAAGCCAATAACAAATTTTTGACAACTAATTCTTAAACCATTTGTTTCTCAATTATTTGTCGGGCCACATTTGCTAAAAAACTTTCTATCCATATGACATACATAGACACATGTCATGTAGATTTGAAATACACATAATTTGGATTTCAAATCCGTGGCGCATGAGTGTTCTGGGAAGTTCTTTGAAAATTTTCCTTCGAAAAAATATGTAAGAAAAATCTACATTTCTAACTATATTTATTTGTTAATGAGCAAAAATGATCTCCTACCATATGTATGGTAATCCCGCCATACACAGACGTGGTAGGAGATGGTCGGTGTATTAATTAATCTTTGAAATATATTTCTAACTTCCAATAATATTTAAAACATTTCATGACAATTTATCGAAAGGATATTTTGAAAAAATTATCTAAGAAAATTTCACAATTCGTAATTATATATTAATCGGTGTGCAATTGCAAATACAAGTATATCTATAAATATAGGACGAAGAGTTATATCCATTGAAAAGTATCGCAGTAAGTGGTAGTGGCGGCTGGAGGCGGTGGTGGTGAGCGAGACGAGAGAGAGACTCTCAGCCTGTGGCTTCAACTTGTTTTGACTTTATTTTCAGTAAGAACAAAAGTCAACGACTTGGGGTCCACGCGGTAGCACGCATGCGGGTTCTGGGGCCCACATTAGCATGAGTCAGAGCCCGAAACCGACCATCTGTGCCGGAAATATTTCCTCAGCCAATCATTTCAAATTTTATCAATTTTCCTACTGTTCACACTTGACGAATACACGACATATTTAAGCATCTTTTTTTTTCCTTTTTCTTTTTTAAAGAAATCCATTTGTATTAATCAACAAAAGGATATCCACATGGGGATCTCTTCCATTACAAGAAGTAGAAAGAACCAAAGCTACCTATCAAGGGGGAATATCTATTTTGCATTTTTTTTTTCTTAACAAGCAATAAGTACGTCTGTTGCGTTTTATTTAAAAGATAAATTATACTATTTTCATTTCACAAAAATAGCTTAATTTTCATTTTTTATCTGTCTCAAAATATAGTTTATTTTTCTTTAAAAAATATTTGAAATATTAGTTCCTTTTTATACACCTCTTTAATGTATATTATAATCAATAAAATAGTACTATTTGAAGGAGCACTTCTAAGGAACCCAGTCTTGAATTCCTTAAGGAGCCCAGGAGCCAATGAGGTGTTTACACCTCATTTGGGTGCAAGCACCTCATTGGCTCCTGGGTTCCTTAGAAAAAATCCTATTTGGAGTAGAATGTTTAATAAATAAATAAAAGGATATACTAGAGAAATGATATTACATTTGACATTTTTAACACTATTAATTGCATTTTCTTTAATATTTGTAAAAATTGAAATTGGACTATTTTTAAATAAAGATGGGACTACTAGTTTGTTTAATGATATTAGTGCTAAAATTGATGATAGATGTGAATATGTAGAAGATATAGTGAGAATTCTATATAAAAAAAAAAGGTAATGAGAATCTGCATAACGTTGATATTGAAAATGTCTAGCCTTGAATGTTTTGAAACAAAAACAAAAATAAAATTGCCATAATTATAAAGAAATGAAAAAAAAGTTAGGTAATAGTTAACAGTCTTAGTGGTTAACATTTAATTAAGTTAGTGGGATTTTTAAAGAGTCAAGTGAATTCCAAAATTGTAACACCCGCAACTATTTTGTAAATACTTTCATATTATATTATAGAATAAATTATTAATTGAACTTGAAAACTCTCCCAACGAATGAAACACAGGATGAACCAAAAATTCTAGATGTTTTATCACAAAATTATTTTCATTAAACTTAAATACATAAAGTAAATTTTGAGATATGTGTATATTAGTAATAAATTAGATTATAATTATAACGTCTTCAACAATGATCTTACCCGAGAAATTTATTTCATTATAAGATTTAAAATTACAAAATTCATATATATTAAGAGTACTTAAATCAAGAGCAGAAGACAAACAAGAATGATTTATATAAAATCTACTTTACTGTTGTAAAGTAATAATACATTATTAACTTAAAATTGCCATAACCTTTTTAGGTTCTCCTTGTAGTTGACCCATGCACCACGGTCAAAACCCAATACACAATTAACCGGTTATCTTGGAGTCAACACCGACCACGTCACTTGCCTTTTTAACACCTACAATGTAAAACTATATGAGCTAAAACTCAATAAGTAACGGTATACATGATCATTATATGTATGACGTCAATCAAATAGATCGGAAGAGCACACGTCTGTAGACCACCAAGCATGTAGGGCCCCCAACTCTCATATAGTATACCTTACGAGCTCTATATCAAAGACCAAATCAAATGGGCACGTACTAGGATCCACGTGAGGCCATTACAATGAGTCACTCCTAGTACAAATTCAGAAATAATAGGCCTGGCCTATCACCACCGAGCCTCCAAATACTCATTTGTTGGTACCCCAAGTGGTATATCCGCCCAGACGGTTACGCTGTTGAGCCCCCCAAACACTCACATGAAGGAAAACTCCGAGTGGTATATCTACCCAGGCAACAAATAAAGTACGGTATCACTATACAGTGTTCACACAACCACTATTGGCTCACAAGCTAATCTTTTTCATGCCACATGCATATTCTCACGTTTAACATCAAGTACAATGGGTACATATAGTATGTATCAGAATGTGCTCAATAGTATAATCTCAATCAAATCACATACATCATGCCCAATATTTCCAAGTATCTGTCATCAGAGATTGCATTGACATATTCAAATAGTGTCAAAGAATCATTATGTATTGAAATCTTTCCAATCATAGGTCATGACTAATAAATATAGTATTATCACATTTGAACATATAATACGATTATTTTGTATTGTAGTTGAATCTTTACTTACTTCCGCTCATTACTATTGTAACATTTTCTTTCATGATAGTCGAAACTATCGTCAACTTCAACTCTAATTTATTCTTCCGTATTGAAACTCGATGAATAAGGAATCCAATGCTTTTTACGAATCTCAATTTTGAGCTCTACCCAAAAAAGTTATGCACATTTTTGTTTGATACATGAAAGTACCAAAAATTAGAGACAGCCAGTCCCCATTAGCCAGGGTCGCCGCCCCCCAAAAAGGACCCACTTCTAAAATAAAAAGTGGCCAGCCCCCATTTTATATAAATAAATGGGGTGGCTGGCCACCCCTTTGCACGCGGTGACTGGCCACGACTAAAGGAAAAAAAGAAGAAAGAAAGAAAGAAAGGGGTTTTGAGGGATTTTCATATTTTTTCTGCCACTAATTTACTACCTCATAACCCCTGTATATAGAAATTTTTAGGGGTTTGTCTCGGAAATTTTTAATTAATGTTTACTTCTTAAACTTTCTAATTTATTTTTCTTAGTCACTTATCTTAAATAAATTCTCATAAATGTCTGAATATTTTACATATAGTATAGGAAAACTTTACGAGCTTATTTAAAAGACAATATCATAGCCATTTCTAGAATTCTAAACCCAGTATTTATAATTTCAAAAAATATTGACACATCACATTACATCACTTCACAAAGATTATATGAAATATTACTTTTAAATTTTGGGGCGTTACAAAAATATTTCAAATGGCAAAAAATAAATGGACAGAATATCGAGTATTAGGTACTCATGAAGTACATGAATCTTTTCCAAACAAGGAAGCCCAATAAAAAGAATAAATAATTTTTTTTTTTAAAAAACAGAAGCAAATAATTAACCTCTAAATAATTAATCTCTTCGAATTAAAATATGTAATGGTCTGATTTGTAAGAATCGTGCAATGCAATGTAATTGAAGAGTTAAGGGAGATGAGGCGGGATCGACGGAATTAAAGGGCATTAATAAGGACTAATTGTGGTAAAGGCTTTACAGTATAAAAAGAAGAAGGAAATAAAAGCTCCTTCGGGCAGGAAAACAGTTGCGGTATCTGTTGTACTGCACTTGTCTTTTTATATATAGATATATAAATTGTAGCATCTGCATATTTGTAAAATAATACCATTTTTAAACTTGTAATAAGTAATTTATTAGTTAGGTTAAAATCATTATTAATGTAAGATGGCAAAATTTGAATGCTAGTTTGAGCTCAAGGAGAGAAGCGTTAATCAGTTAATATTAATTGATTCGGATGATTAAATGTAGTATAATCTTTGATGTTTGACGTTTCATATTCAACCTTGGTATCTACTTATAGCACCTATTTGTGATAAATTACAATTTCATCTTAGATTAATAGTTACTCGAACGTGCGTCGCACGTTGTATGCTACAATGAATATATTTGAGATATGTAATTTTCTTTAGAATATTTTAGAACGAAGCACATCTCTATACATAATATTTTTTGTCAACATTACACATTTTTTAGCTTTTGTCATCTCATTTGACCAATACTTTTATTTGCATTGAAACCCCGCATAAAAGTGCAACATATAGTTTTCCATGTGAGAAAACATGCTTTGGAAGATATACTCCAACATGAAGTACATCTTGTCCTTGTGTCTTACATTGGCAGTTGCATCTCAACAATAAATATGGGTTGTAAAGAACCACTCATTGATTATCAAAAGCGATATTTCTTGCATATACGTGTAATTTTTTAATTTGAATATCAAATATATATTATCATACCAATAATTTCTCAAATTGATTAAACTTATGAATTTAAGAAATATTATACTGATTTTACCTTTATTGCCACCACTGCTTCGCTTATATACTGGATAAGAATTTTTTCTTTGAATAGTTTTGAGCTCTATGGTCTTGTATAACAAAACCAATAAGTACTATTTACCATGTAAGGGCTTTTGCTATGTGTACATTTTGCAAGTTTGGATTTATTTGTCGAATGTTTCCATTTTGAATTTTGTAGGTATTCCCTTTCCAAATTGCATTGCATCATGAAGCATTTGGATTGTGTCACCAAATAATGTGGCTTGCATTTTGTTAGCCTACATAGACATAAAAACAAATGAGTTAGCGTATAAAAATGAATTACTAAGATAATAATATAGTGATTCAAAATATATTAGTATTATGTCTTCATCTATTAAAATCAATTTTTGAACTTGAATGGGACCTTTTGCGTTCATATAGTTTTCAATGGAACTTTTACAAATGATGGAAAGTTAATTCGATGCTCCATTCGTGATGAAATGCACTTAATGCATATTGTCTCCATTCTTAATCAAACGCACTCAATTCCTTTATTAGCACTCAATCTTTTTTATAATTAATCTCAAGTAAAAAAGGCATACTCACATAATATAGTTGCAATATGAAATTAAAGAAGGAAAATGGAGACAATATGCATTAACTAAAAAAGTTACATGATTATTAACGGCAAAGTCTTATTTAATTTTCATATGGGTATGAACGTCAATGTCTTAGTTTGCACATCTTGGATTGGTCGAGACAAAAGTTAAATATCATTGTCTCTAACCAAAGCGAATCTCATGCTCAAGAATTTTGTGCATGGAGATTCTAGCACATTCGCTATATGAGTATTAACATTGAGATCTTATTTTACGTATTTTTTATTAGTCGATACAAAAATTAAGATATCATCTCTAAATAAAGCAAATCTATGCTCAAGAATTTTGTGCATAGGGATTCTTGCACATTCGTTTTTCATTATGAATGGGGAAAAAGAACTTAACATATGCTTGAAGGAAATGATCGCCGTTGAATTTTTTTCTACTTGGAATTTTGAAATAATGTGGAAGATGGAACTTGGTAGTTCAATTCTCTCAGCATCGGGATTATGTGATATAGTTTGATTGGATTTGATGACTTTAGTGATACTAAATTAAAATGTATGATGAAGATTAGAGATAAAATAGAATAAACTATTGAAGTATAATAATGTAGTGAATAAATAGAGTGAAATAAATGTAATAGACAATATAGGAATTAAAGAAAAATAGTAGGGGTAAATGTGGAATCTAAATGTTTTACATGGATTTCACCTTTTATATAGTAGCGATAATATGAATTACTTTTAACAATACGTTGAATTCCATCTGTTTGAAACAAGAGGTACCTTCATTCTAATGGTCTTTCTTATCTATGATTCTATTGAAGCGCAATAAGTTTCCGAATTTTTTGACCTTGGATATATCTCTTAAAACTATCCTGATATTGTTAATTTTTCTTTTTAGCGTCTAGCTTATATATGATCATAATAATTTGTCATGTATCAATAGCTAAGATCCTAAGTGATCTTTATTCTTTAAGTGGTTTTGTGATTTTTTTTTTTTGGTATTAAGTTTTTAAAGAGAATTGCACTGTAACAAGTAAAATGAAAGATTATGAATTAAATTAAATTAAATGTAATACTTCTTATTAGTAAAATTTGGAGTTGAAAATATGTTTTCAACAACAGCTTAATCAGATTATCCAATTCGACTAGAATGACTAGGTGGCCAAAATAAAATTAGAATTGGAACATAAGTTTTAAATGATTAAATAATTTTTTAAAATGATTGGAATCCTATTTATAGATATGAGTAATTTAAGCGTGCTTTGAATGTTGTATGACAACATATAATGTAATAGAGAAAACTTAAAAGTAATAAAATAATTAGGTTTATATTTCTATGATTGTTGATAATATTTAAATATATTTAAATTTATGCTATTATTACTTCTTCAATAATCATTTATGATTTCTTAAAATGTATTGTTTAAACAAATTTCTTATAAAAAATATGAATTTAAAGGGATAACAATATCGTAGCTTTGTATTTAATATTGTGGTTTTAATCTTGAAAATGAACTAAAATTAACAACAATTAAAACTAAAGATTAATCTTTAAAAAATGAGTAATATTGTGGGTTTTTCCTCCTTTTTTTCAAAATTTTTTACTATTTTTAAATATTTTGTTTTTAAAATTAAAAAGTTAAAGGGATATCATGCTCATTTGTATGAAAAGTTAACAGAATAGTAACAAAAATGACCTATCGTGCGAATTTATGAAAGGTTAGGGACCAGGGGGTCAAAAAAAAAGTTAGGAACCCAGCCGATTCTTAACTCAAAGGTTATGGATGATTCGTGAAATTAACCCTTTAAATAATACATTGATTGACATTAAGGAAATAATAAGAGATTAGAAGTAAAAATAGAATTTAAAATTAAAAAAATTAGAAGCGATTTATAATTTACCACACTATGAAATAATAGTTGAAATTTAAATCAACCATGTTTATGCCACTAACTGGTAACCCATCAGTGCATGCCCACGATCCAACATGTCACGACCTTAACAAGCTCAAGGCCTTTAGATTGGAGATCACGGCCTCCGTAATCGAGGTCGCTCACCTAGCGACCTGGTATATCTTTATGTATGCGCTCCCACAAGGTCAGCTCGTGAGGTCACTAGCTCGAAGCAGTTCGAATCACCATGCAACTTCGTAGGTGGTTTAATCACAGTGCAACTTGTAGGCCAATTTGCATGCCTTATAACCTAGAGTTGATGTGATAGCCGCATTTAATATAAAGTTAGTATTTGTCTTCTCTATGTTACAACTAGCTTGTATCTAGTCAAAGAAGCATGACACTTAGTTCTACCTGAGTATGCTCACAAGGCTTTCCGTTGGTCAAGCATTTAACGCATGTAATCATTACATGCCAATTTTCCTACTTTAAATAAGAGAAGATCCCACATAATAAAGGATTCTTTCCTCATTTGCAACCTTCTTTTCTTCTACATCTTCCTTTCTCTTATTTATTTCTCTCTACAAGTCACCAACTACACCATAAATTCTTTATTTATTACTTAAGTAAATTCAAACACAAGCTTCCCGCGTAAACAAATTCGTTTGTTGAGTCAAGACAAAATTTTGCATCAACAAATTGGCGTTGTCTTTGGGAAACCTTACAAAAATCTAGCTCGAATGTGTTTAAAAGCTGAAAATGAGTAAGAAAACGTAACCAAAGTGAAAAGATGAGGGGTCATAATATTGAACTCCCTCAAAGATTTTGGGGACAAAAAAGTACGTTGAAAGCAGGCCCCTCGTGACCTGCTCCTGATCCAAAAACCAAAGCCCTACGGAGACATGTTGAGTTATTGGCCTAGGAGGTTCGGCAGTTACAAGAACAGTAGAGCCAACCGACCCCCTCACACTACTTGAGCGAATCCTCACAAGAAAACTCTTCTTAGCGTGCTGAAACAGTGGAGAGGACGCCCCAACGAGTTGATCTGCCAAGGCAACATGTGTAGAGGCGATTAAGCTTCATGCCTTCAGCCACACTAGGCTCAATGCAGCCTACCCCTAGCGGCAGAAGAGGTCCAACCCCATTGAAAAGCTAGTAGACCCAGTGCGTTTGACAGGCTGGGACATCAAGTCCAATAACAACAACCTGTCAAACGCACAAACTGGATGAGCTGAGGAAAAGGCTAGAATAGAAAGATACGAAAGGAAAGGAGACAGATGATTTTTAGGGTAGGCCCTCACCTTTTGTGCCATCCATTAGGGAGGCTATAATGCCACCCAAGATGAAGCTCCATCAGATTTGGACCTATAATGGAAAAACTGGCCTCATAGCTCACCTTCACCGATACGTGTCATGGATGGAGATGTAAAATGGCTCAGGACCTGTGATGTGCAAGGCTTTTGCCCTTACTCTGCCTCAGGACCTGTGATATGCAAGGCTTTCGCCTTTACTCTGGAGGGCAATGCCCAGACCTGGTATGGGAACCTGGTTCCTGGTTCCATACACTGTTGGGAACAACTATCATCGAATTTGCAACCTAGTTTATGGGATCCAAAGCCAGAAGGAGTGGGCGATTGATCAGGCGGTTTGGTTTTCCAGTGAAATCGCCACCGAACCGCCCTTGTTTGGTGGAGAATTTCTCCCTACCGAACTGAACCGAATCGAACCGGTTGGAGTGCAACCACTGAACTGGGCTGAACCGAACCGGTTATTTTTTTTAATGCCAAAACTGTGTTTAATTATGCAATGAAGACTGCCGGAGCCTTTTTTTTTGTACTGTGGCAATTAGGAGTGGCAAGCGTTCGCGTTTGAATATTTTCATGTTTAATTGGTTTGTAGAAAAAGTTTTTGTCAAAATACTCAAGATAACAAATTGGTAAACTAACGGGATACAATTATACATTATAATATAATAATATGAAATCAAACTCTAAATTCAAAACTCAAAACTGGAAACGAGAGAAAAAATATGAAAAACATGACAAAAAATAGAGAAAAAGGCAATTTTGACCCTCTAAACGACCTCAAAAGCCCAAAATCCGTCAGACATATGCAAAAGTGAAGCCATTTTGAAGTTTAAAGTTTTATTTTTTCCATTTTTTAGCCCAAAAAGATTAAAAGACTTGGTATACGTGGTTGGTTTTCATCCCCAATTAGGTTTCTGGTCGGCTCCAGGGTCGGTTTTGTGATGCTCGGTTTGGGCTGGGTTTTTAGCGGTTTTACAACAAAAACCGGTCCTCAACTGAACCGGTTTTTTGTTGCAAAAAAACTGGCCGAACCGGCTAGCCAAAGGTGAAAAACCAGCGGTTTCGGTTTAGTTCGGTCGGTTGACAGCAGTCGGGTCGGTTTTTTGGTGAAAAATGCTCACTCCTAAAAGCCAGGATCACTCCTGAGAAGATGATGGGGATGGTTAAGCAAGGGAAGTCTGAGACCCTCAAGAGTTACCTCGACCACTGTAATAGGTAGGTCATGACCATGGAGAAAGTGGCTGATGAATCCCTCATGATTGCCGTCAAGTCAGGACTGTTTAAAGATACACGTTTTTGGTGGGCAATGCATGATGACCCATCTAAATCCTACAAAGAGCTCCCAAGATGAGCGGAGAAGTACATCAGTGTAGAGAAAGCCATAGAAAGAGGACCTAAAGTTGATCCAACCTCTAAATGAGAGAAAAGGGATCATAAGGGCAGAAAAGGCCAACGTAGGTTGGAAAGGCCATCTCTGGCCTCCAAAACTTTTACCAAGCTTAACACTTCTGTCGAGCAAATTTTCAATCAACTGAAAAACGAACCCATATTACCTAAGGCTAAGCCCATCAAAAAGACTTCGAGGGATGCATATCAGGGCAAATACTGACGTGTGCTCTTCCGATCTTCATGATATAGAAGAGTATAGGCACCTCAAAGAAGAGATTGAGAAACTAGTTGAAAGAGGGTACCTCAGAGAATATGTAGCTAATCGCCAAGAGCAGGACATACCAGCTTATCCCCAAGTAGACCTTAGTGCCCGAGCTCCCTAGAACCGACCTACAGCTGAAATCTACATGCTAGTTAGCGGAAATCAGAGCATAGGGGGTTCTAAGCGACAGCAGCGAGGTCTTGGTTGAGAATTGCTACCAACTATTCACCACTCGGACTCCCTCAACTCAAACTAGTTTTTTTACCTTCTATAACGAGGATGCCTATGGTGCTCTGCACCCCCCGCACTGATGCTCTTGTCATAACTATGCCAATCTCTGGGATCAAAGCTGATAAAACCTTTGTTAACAACGGAAGCTCTGCCAACATTTTATATTGGAAAACCTTCAAACAAATGAGCATAGACCCAAAAATTTGAGGCCGTATGAGACCAGGCTCCAGGGCTTCACCGGAGATTTTGTAGAACCAAAGGGTTAGATCGCATCGCTCATAGAGCTGGGTGAGGATCCTTGTAAAAGGAGAATCATGGTTGTCTTCATCTTGGTCAATGTTCTTTCAAACCGCAACACCATTTTGGAAAGGCCCATTTTCTACTAGCTCAAAATTGCGACCTTAGTGTTTTATTATGTAATCAAATTTCCAACTGACATGGAACTACTACGGTGCAGGGTGACCAACATTCAGCTTGAGAATGCAACTTGGACTACGCGGTTGGAGTGTCTCCTCAATCGGAGGTTCTCTCTTTGGACCCTAGGATGGGGAAGGTAGTGGCCATTACAAGTCCTGACGAGGAGCTCCAGGCCGTTAAAGTAGACGAATCCAGACATGACCTAGAGCTTCGAGTTTGTACAGAACTTAAAGAACCAATGAGATCCCAGCTTATTAGTTTCTTGAAAAAGAAATTAGACGTTTTCGCTTAGACACGTGAAGACATAGAGGGGATTGACCCAAAGTATGCATGCCACAAGCTAAGCATAGACCTTAACGCGAAGTCGGTTAAGCAAAAAACACTACTACAAAAAAGTCAATTAGGCGTCGATCGTAATCAATTATAGGCGTCGGTTTCTACGTAGACGCATATGTAATAGACGTATATGCTAAGAGAAGTCATCAGTTGTTTGTCGACGCTCAAACTATAAAAAGGCGTCGGTTGTTAACTTAAAACCGACGCCTAAAAACGTCATCCAATAAAAAAATTAGACTATAAGCGTCGGTTATTTTGTAGAAACTGATGCCTATAGTTTAATAAAGGCGTCGATTTCATATACACAATCGACACCTATAAGAAAAAATATTTATATGTTTTTTTAATTTTTAAATAATATAGGCGTCAGTTGTTGCACACCGACGCAAATACTTTTTTTTATATATAAATTACACAAATCAAATTTTGTCAGTTTTTCTACGACCACCAAACAACAAATGCAAGCAACAAACAACCAAGAAAAAAGCAGCAGCAGCACCACCACCACCACCAACAATTTTTATACACTTTAAAAAAATTATCACCAACTTGATATAAATATAAATCTACAAATATTATTACAAAATAAGCTAACGTAAATACGAAACAATTGAATTAACATTAAACTAACCACTAAATATAAACAAAACTAGTCCAAAAATCAATAACTTCTATGTGACTAAATTTATACTCCTCTAATCATCATCGTTTTCATAGAAATCTAACTATTTTCAATAGTTAGAACCAAAAATCACGTACAATTTTGGAGATCGGAAGAGCACACGATTTCCGAACCTCATCTATATTCAATTGAATATATGATCTCGTTTCATATGCCTACAAAAAAGAAAAAGAAATATAATTGTACTTTGTAATAAAATAAATACAATTTTGGTTAGATAATTATTAGTAATCAATAAATATTTATACCGTATCAAGATATTCTTTGGAACCAGAATATATGGTGACTATCTCGTACATATTTCTCATCACACAGTAGACACACTCATCAGATCCGAGTTGCTGAGAGCACTAAAATTTCAAATGAGTTTAAAATAAATATTAGTAATTAAATCACTAAAATTTGAAATTTCAATAGTTATTGTAACATTCAGATGATATTTTTCATACCTAGATTGTTTTCTACATGGGACCTTTCTTCACTATTTTCCCTGACGCTTACAACATTTTAAGCACCCTAGAGTTATAATATAGACACACACACACACACACACATATATATATATAAGTTAAACAAGTTGAAATTAAAAAAAAAAAGAATAATATACAATAGTTAATGATAATTGCTAACATAGACAACTGCGGTTTGATAGATAGGTTACGCATGTTAACCTCCTGAGAGTCAAAGAAGTATACCATATTGCGTGATAGACATAGTACTAGCAGCATCCAGTGGTTTTTGAAATATTTTATAAGAATCTAAATTTGAATATTTAGCGACAAATAACTGAAATTCAGGTTAAGGCAAAACAACAAATAAATAGTTGCAATGATTTTACCCCATAAAATACGGTGCGAGAATGTACTTTTTATCCATCAAGTTTCCCATCGCGTGGAGCATGTACTCGTAACTCATCAGTTGAGTTGCTCCATGATTCATAGCCCCGACCAGCGATGGACAAAGAAACCCGATATTTTGAATCCCGAATTGTTGCACAAATGGTATAGGTACCTGAAATACATTATACCAAACATGAAATGTCAAATTAAAAATTATAAGATGTACTTAATTGTGAGGGATCGAAGAAGTCTTACATTGCCTAGACTTGTAAAATAGGTGCGTTTATCCATTGCATGTTGAGCAAGTCAGTTATATCAGTGACTTAAACACTAATTTCATGGTCTATTTGGTCGGGGTAGAGAAACACATCTCTCCAGTTCAGCACCTCAAAAAAATCAGTAGAGAGTGGCAGTTTAACAGTCAGATCATGCAATGTTTTAAGGTTGGGAGTTAGGGAAACCAATGTTGCATCATCAATAAGATTAGGGCGAGCTGAGGAAACTTCAAACCTCACGGGCTGTTTGCCTTTTCCCTTTGATATTGCTCGCTCGGGTAACGGTTCCTGCAGTGAAAATTTGTTTGTCATCAATGTTAATTAGGAATCCAAAATCCAGAAAAGCTTATTTTGTAATTTCAACTAATTACCTCGCCTAAGATCACTAAATGTCCGGGCAACCGAGTGTAATCACCTTCACCTATATCCACCAATTGCTAGCCGAATGAATTTGGCACTGGAAGAGGATAACTGACTACATCTTCATACACACGGTCAATTAGGACTTTGTAATTATGGGGCAATAACAGTGCACCGTGTACCATCGTAGTAGCTTCGAACGGATAAACCATGCCCACCGCTACAATTTTAGTTAAGCCATCGCAATTAAGGGCAAGACGACACGGGGTTGGCTTCTTTAGATAGTCAATACACAACAAAATAATTTTAGTTGTAAGTATTGGAATGAATTCAATAATTCAACGTCGACATAACGAAACACTATGAATACCTCAATGTCAAGAGCTAGCAGGGGATCAGCCGACTGGTGGCTACTACGAGTCATTGGTCTGACTGAAGGACTCGCCGCAGTAGGTATTTCTCCTGTATGAAATTGTGAGGGTATTTCAATTCCATACCGTTGGAAGACAGAGGCCATCTGCAATTGCATCATATTGAACTGAGCCTGCAACTAGGTCATGGTCTCTCTTCTTACTTTCTTAGTGATGCTGGCTTCCATCTCTGATTGGATGACCTTTCGAATATCCTCCACCGACATGACCCCACTCATTCGTCTCCTTGGCTCGTCAGGGCATCCATAAACGTTCCTCACACTGACGTATCCACTGAACTCTTTACTCGACCAGAGTGCGTCTCTTTGCCGAGCGCCACCGATAATGTATCCCGCTGTCTCTTTAGGCAAACGTCCCTTTTCTGGCATCCTCGTGCAATTGTTTCTGTTTCAAATTTGAAAAGGAAAATATGATACAGACAATCACAAAAGCTAGTTTTCTCTTTTTTAGACAAAGTATAGCATGCAGGGGGCAAAAATGTATGCTTTCCGAGCTCCCGCGGTGCCAACTGCTCCTGTATCCCCATTTCTACTGTGTCTTTTCTAACTTTGATACCGTCTTTCATCTTTCTAGGAATATTCAATAACGTTCCGATGAGACTATCGCACATATTTTTCTCCACGTGCATTACATCGAGATAGTGTCTAACTTGCAAGTATTGCCAGTATAGTAGATCCCAAAATATAGATCGCTTTTTCCTTATACTCTTCTGTGGAGGTTTTGAAGTTTTACCATACACAACAGTAACATTTTTAACCCTCTCATAAACCTCTTTTCCTGTTAAAGGCAAACGGGCGACAGGAATCTTGGTTCTCCCATTGAAAGCTTTTTTCTTCTTCCAATACAGGTGGTCAGACGGAAGAAAGATCCGATGACTCATGAACACATTTTTCTTGCAGTTAGTCAACCAAAGATCAATTGTCGCATATTCACAAACGGGGCACGCTTTAGCTCCTTTAGTAGTATAACCTGACAAGTTACCGTATACTGGAAAGTTGTATATGGTACAAAAAATCATTGCATGTGATCGGCTATGTGAATCGAACACCGACACGCCTTAGTTCCACAACAACTTCAAATCATCAATGAGTAGTTCGAGGTACACATCTATATCATTTCTCGACTGTTTAGGCCCCGAAATCAATGACGAC
>CAVNYN010224399.1:0-21150 GCA_963692815.1 Nyctanthes arbor-tristis
GCTGTTCTCGGCAAACTTCATGCTGTTCTGATGCATTCCCTTACTCTTCTCCTCCTCGTTCCATTCGGAGCCGTAGTAATTCTCTTCGCTTCCTTTCATCACATCTTTCGATGGTGGGAGAAACATGCCTCCCCATTGTGGGAAGTGCACCAAGGTTACCGGAAGAGTGCATGCGACGATCATGATTCCCATGTAGGTCAACCCAGTTGCCGTCGAGTACTTGGAGCTAGTGAAGAAAATCAACTGGGTTAAGCCTGAGCCGAAGTTGCCGCCGGCGCCAGTCATGCCGGAAATAATGCCAAGAGATCGTCGGGAGATGAAGGGGATAACGCCGAAGGTTGCGCCACAGGCTGCCTGGGCTCCGATGGAGAAGATGATCATGTGGGTGATGGCGAGAGGGAGGGAATTAGCTCGGCCAAGAAGAATACAGAAGACTCCTCCTAGGGTTTGGAGGATCCATAGTGTCCATAGCCTTCCTCTCATCCCGAAAAGTTTCGCCGAATAATCCGAAGCGAATCCACCAAATGGACGAGCTACGAGATTTGCCATGCCGAATGTCGCTGCTATAATTCCAGCACTATGAAGCTTCAGGTCAAACCTATGTCCAAGATAATAATAATTAAGTATGTCACTTATTAATATCATATAAGAAAATAAAATTTTCAGGTAATTAATTAGATTGAGAGAATATTTAAAGATTATCACCGGTCAAAAAAGTATTCTGCGATCACATTATCGGTTGACAATTCAACTCCCATAGAATATCCATAGAGGAGGACGAAGATCCATGTTCGGTAATTTGTGGCGGCATACCATAGTACCTGAATAATAATCAAAGAGTATCGAAATCCAACTTCGATTAATAGACAATTAGTTAAGAACGAGAAACTAATTAAAGTAAACTAAATTAAGTTTTCCTAATTAGTTTATCATTTTGGAATCCTGAGGGAATATTCTTCACTAACCTTACTGAATTTGTCTTTTGCTACGTCACCCTTCTTCTGCAAGGCCCCAAGATTTCCATCAGGCAAATCCTGGCCAAGTGTCAGCACCAAAATCCCCATAATCACATGAAGCCATCCGGGAATGAAAAACGCAATCCTCCACGCCGTGAACGGAGTCGATCCGGCGCGTTTGATAATCTCGTACAGCAGCGGCATCAGCAGTTGGGTGGCTCCGCCACCCATGTTCCCCCATCCGGCTGCCGTTCCATTGGCTAGCCCAATAATCTTACTATTGAACATAGAGCTCATCCAGTACTGGCAAGAAACAAAGGTAGCCAGAGAGAACCCGATCATGAACCTGACGGCGATGTATCCACCGGCGTCGGACACGAACGACATGCAGAAGACCGTCGGAGCCGACAGCATGATGAGAAACGCGCATCCGTATCTCGGCCCGAGAAGATCACAAACGGCTCCCATAATAAGCCTGGAAAATATACTTCCTGAAACAGAGGCCACCCCTGCATTTCCGATATCTCCCTTCTTGAGATCAAGATTGTCCCGGATGATCGGAACCAGAGGCGCCGCCGCGAAAGTCGAGACGAAGCAGGTGAAAAATGAAATCCAAGAAAGATGGAACGTTCTCATGTGGGGATTGGCAAAGGAAAACAGCTTGAATTTCTTTGCCTTGTGTTCAGAATCCACCGGCAGGTCGAATTTGGCGGCGGTATCAGTCGGGACGATTGGAGAAGCAACGGAGAAGGCGAGGACAGGTTCTCGACCGGTGACTCCATGCATGGAGCTCCCAGGAGATCCTTCAATGTCAGCCATTTTTGTTTTCTTGAAGAATTAACGAAGAGTTATATATATTAATCTACAGCTCTGTTTCTGTCTGAGAAAAAGATTGAGGAGAAGGTGCGGCTTATATAGCGTTGAAGCGTTGACAATTTTGGTTTCTGAGACAGCCACTGGAATTCCCCAACAGTTGCATTATTGAATTTGGACAATTGTTTAATAATAGAGGAATCCATTCGCCACATCTTAGGATAAGCCCCATCGTATATCCCAAAGGATTCAAATGAATTATGTTCTTTTAAAATTATCAGCTTATACCTACTGGGATTGACCCTGTTAATCTGAGAACGTCTAAGAGTTCACATCAACAAATAATAAAAGTTTGGCATCTCGATGTCGGCTCTTTAACGGCTAATAAGACGTTAAGCAATATACATATAGTTAGGTTCATGATCAAGAAAAAATATAGAAGTTGAGAGCTATAATTAAAGCAATATAGCGATATTAATGTCGATAACCCTAATCCTGGGTTGGCACTTGATTAGAAGTTGTTACTTGTGGGCGTATGAAGATTATTATATTTATAATTGAAAAGTACGTACATAAAATATGGGACTGATCGGTCTGACCCTTGTAGAGATATAGAGGTATTACGTTTAACAAATTTAAACTTTTGAGAGACAAAAAGGTTAGGAAAAAATTTTTAATAGTCTAGGAGTATCGACAAATGAAAACAAAACAAATACATGAGTCCCAATTAAATAATAAATTATGCCCCCTTTATATATCTACTTATTAGTTCCTTATTTACTTAGAGTACTATAAATTTTCTCGCTAGAGATGACTTTTAAATTATGAGATACTTATTATAAAAGTACAACCAAACATGATTCTACACTATAGTATACAAAGTATGATAATCAAAGTCCACAAGTGAGAGTAATAATTTAGAAAGGATTCATTAAGTACATTATAGTATACAAAGTATGATAATCAAAGTCCACAAGTGATGGTAATAATTTAGAAAGGACTCATTAAGTAATTATCGGGCTACTTATAAGTCAATGGGGGGCATGAATTCATAAAATAATTAATGTACATCAACTAGTTAGAGAGCTGAAATTTTAATTAATTAATTAATGGTGTCTCCTGGTGAAATGAGACAGCCAAATATTTGCTTATTAACAGCTTGAGACTGTTTTAAATTTGATTATGACACAACAATATCCTATGCTATATATCTGGAAATTAATACCTTAATTAATCCTTCACAAGTTGGGAGATCAGTCTATTTTTCTTTTCATCTTTTGTAACGACCCGTCAAAATCAAACTTAGAATGCATATGCTAAATAAGAATTCTAGATTTATTTATATTTTATATTTTTGTGTATATGTGTTATTCTTGAAATCATGAAAATATGTGTACATATTAAATACTCCTAGTAATATGTGGGCGTGTGTTAACATCTTTAAAATTCAAGAATATATATATACTATTTTTAGAATTATTTTTGAGAATATGAAATTATATGTATTGAATTATAGTTACATGTGTTATTTTTAGAGTTATTCTTGAATATATGAAAATATAAGTATCAAGTTGTGATTACATGTCTTATTTCTAGAATTATTTTTGACTATATAGAAATTGTGATATTATGAGTTGTACCTACATGTGTTAATTGTAGAAATTTCCTTGAAAATATGAAAATATGTGTAATTAATAGAGGGTGAGTAAGCTAATATGTGTTAAATTATAATTACTTATTAGAATGAGTCATCACCCAAAGCCTATTATTCATCACTTTAGAAAAATTAAGAAAATTAGTCATATATTTAAGAATTGCCATGTGTATATGCATTTTATAAAATAAATGAAAAATAATAATAAACAAAGGAAAAAATTCACCTATAAATAGGGCATTACTCCAACATGTTTGGAGACAAGAAACACTACAAAATCAAATCTACTAACAAGTCAAGACAACAAAGTAACTCTAACAAGAAAGGAGACAAGGTAAGTAATGTACACATTCCTTTCCAAATATTTTGTATGGTTTTATGACAAGTACTTATATTGCTTTTTCTCACGCTTATAAGTATTTAAGTGTTATTCTTTTGTTAGCTACCTATGAAAGCAACTATGGAAATTTCTATATTTTGCATCAAGTCATACTAACCTTACCTCTCAAGCCATGCCATGCTATGAGTCGGGTTACATAACATCATAAGTGTATGTTATGTTCATGCCAAGCTTATTGTGTAGATTACCAGATTCTAATCTTTATTTAATGCGCATACGAGGTAAGTATACTTATGCAAAAAGGGCCTAAAGTCTTTAATTCTCTATTCCATATTTTCAAATGAAAAGTTTATTTGTATATGTGTACATTCCTCACTAAGTAAATTATTACTTACTCTTTACGTTTCCCAAACTTTTTAGATAATGAAGAGAACAATAATTGAGGTCTCAAGTAGTGAATGGTCCTTGGTGCCAGAAGAAGGCTATTATATGTACACAATGGAGACGGACCTATGGAGAGTCTACGAATACCAACCAGGGCTCAATCACTATATTATTACTATTGTGAAGATGTCATTTTATGAAGCCACGACCATGGAGTTTCTCTACACCAAGGAATATAAAATAAACCGTTGGGAAGTTTAGGATGATAAAATCTGTAGTTTATGTAAACCGTTGGGAAGTTTAGGATGATAAAATCTTTAGTTTATGTATTTTAAGATGTAATGTCAAGTGAAGAATGCACTTTTGTCAAAAAGGAAGGATGGTCTTTTGATTAAAGAAGGAAGAATATCTTTTTTTTTGTAAGATCCTTCCACTTATGTAAACCACAAGAAATATTACTATACTTAAATAATATGTGTTACTACTACACTTCGTCTTCTTTTGCATTATCCCTATTTATATGATATATTGCTACATTTAGTTTTCTTTTGTATTATCATTATGATAATATATCTTTTGATAAGGATGTGTATTTAAAAAAAAAAATTCCACTGTGCGGGCGCACAGTACCAGCAGCACCAAGCAGAGAGGCCGGTGCGGGCGCCCCGGCTCATAGGTGCGGCCGCACCGAGCCAATGGTGGTGCTGGCCAGAATTTTCTGAAAAATTGCAATTCAGTCCCCAAACTTCCTGATTTACTCCAAACTGATCCAAACGTTTATTTTATGCATATTTTTAAAACTTAAAGATGTCTTGAGCAAGGGTTTATTTCGAGTCGCTACATCTTTTCTATTGAATTATTGTGTGGAGACTTTATTTGTCACCGAGCAAATAATTATGCATGGTCGATGGTCTAATTAGCTCAAGTTTTGTTACTATTTATTTACCTGTGATAATTCACTACTAAAAACCATGTTTGTACCGACGGTCAAAATCTGTCGATAATGGTCAAATTCTGTCGGAAAAGTGAGTTGCCGACAGAAAAAGGATGGTCAGAAATTGTGTCAATAATCGGTGATTTCCTACGCATCCATCGGTAATCACCAACGGCTAAGTGTTATCGGTAATTTCCGACGGCCGTTGGAGCTCGTCGATATTGTTCGATGGGAAGTCCTTTCGTCAGTGATTTCTGACGGACGACATAACTAGTTGAAAAAAAATTTTAAACTTCAAAGCCATACCACACCCAACCCAAATAACAGCCTGCCCATTATCATGTGCCCAGCCCACTTAAACCACAACCCGTAGAACGTTTGTGCAATTAAACGAAATTTTTTTAGAATTTCGCAAGGGTAGAGGTTCGAACCCCTTACTTAATGGTTGGAAAGCAAGGCCCCAACCACTAGGCGGTTCTTGAATCTTGCTACATGCATGTATCTATAATATATTTAACATGAAGTCATATTGCTTTTTTTTTTTTTTTGGAAGTCAAAATATAACTAAATACATTGTGCATTAAAAATTATACACTCTTTACATTAATTTCTATATTTTCACTTTAAAATTTATAGTCATTTGCAAATTGTATGTTCGAAAAAGTTATCAATTTATCAGTAGTTATTATCTAATTCTTCCATTTCTTTTCTCAAACTTCCCGCTCTCTCTCTAAGATTCCTTACGAGATCTACTTCTCTTTTAAAACTTCTCTATTTATTTTATCTTCTAATTTTTATCACTTCTTAATAAATTTTTATGCATTTTTATAACTTGTGTGATTATTATCTAACTTTATTTTTCGTCTACTTCTTTTTTGCTTATCGTACTTTTTGATTACCATTTAACGATGATTAACATCCTATGATCATACTAAGATCTATAACTGAAAGATAAATAAATTAAGAGCATCTCTAATGATTCCCCCAAATTTGGGAGATAGTTTGCTCCAATGGTCTCCCTATCCCTCCCCCAAATAGAGGGATACTATTCACCTCCACCATATTTGGAGGAGAGTTAATAATTACAAAAAAGTCACTATGTTATTTACGAAAATACCATTATTTTAATTAAAACAATGCCATTTTCGAATTAATTTCAATTTTTAACACTTAATTATTCCAATTTTGAGTTCCAATTTTTTTGTGTTTTTATTAGATCGGAAGAGCGTCGTTTGTCATTGAAATATTATATATTTTTAATTTTTATTAAATATCATTATTGTAATTTAATGCTTAGAACAAGTGAAATTTTAAATATCATCATTGTAATTTTCTGGGAGTGTCATGACCAAATTAGGGATACTACAATGCACTATGCACTCCGTGATGCCTTAATTGAACATCTGTAAGAGTAATATAATAATTCTGAAAATTATGTTTGTGTTCGTTAACAAGTCAGCTTCAGTATTTGTCGTTATTAATGTATCGTTATTAATATTAATTGAATCCCGCATTTATTTTGCTGAGTTATTTAATAATTTAGATTTTCTTTTCTTCCCAACGGTATTCTTATTTGGTTCATTTCGAGATATAAATTATTAACCTTAACTAATTATAATTAGGGTGGTTATATTGGCACCACATCTTTTACTAACAACACCTCATTTTAATTATACACATCATCCTTTATGTTTTTAATTCTTTACACTTTAATTATTAACTTATATTTGCCTTATTTTTATTTTTAACATCTTATTATCATTAAATTTTGTATTAAATGATATCTTAATTCTAAAAATCTCATTGTTGGAATTGCTTAAAATTTTTAAATAAACAAAATATAATTTCTAATTATACATAACTGTATGTTTTTATATGATCTTAAGATACACAAATCAAATTTTTTAAATGTATTCAATTAAGAATGTGAGAGGATATTTAAATCAAAAATTCGAGAAAAAAAGATAATAAAAACTTTTAGGGGCTTAAATACTATAAGAAACAAAGATTAGGGGTATTCACATTAATAAAAATGTGGTGTGTTTAGTAAAATGAGTGGTGTAAATATAATTAGCCTTATAATTATTATACAAATTAAGTATAGTTTTAACTAAATAAAAATATTATTTATATTCTTATTCAATTAAAATAAATGAAAAATAAAAAGAAAACAGATTCCCCTAAATATAGGGGAAACCATTGGAAAGCAATAATGGTTTCCTCAATATTTGGGGAATGGATTTCCCCACAATATAATAACCAAATTTCTTTAAAAGTAAAAAAATATTAATTTAATCGCCAAATATTTACTTATAATTTCTCATTGTGAATTTCCTAAAAAATTATTATAAGTTCGACTTATATAATCTGAAATGAATATTCCCATGCAACGTAACGATGAGAATCTAGTTTTACAAATAACGAAGACTAAAGTTTATATATATATATATATATTTTTGAGGAAGGAAAGACTAGCCTTAACATACGACAAAAGGGCAACAATCAGTCCAAGTACAAGAAGAAAATAAGGCTAGAGATCGCGTAGCAATGGTGTGGACAACTCTATTCGCATCACGGCGGCTAAACTTGCACAGGCCACAATCCAAGGTGGCTAACAATGATCTAATATCCAAATAGAAGTTGCAAAACCAAAGAGACAGTACCAATTCGAGTGCCCATTCTCTGAGCAGTGAATCATCCTTGAGGCCAACAGAGACTTTCAAAAGGTGCACCCAGAATTCACTGATGGAAAAGTCACCAAATTCCTATGGAGGAACCAGTACAAAAAGATTAATGTGGAAAGCGCATGGACCCCCCACTTGAACCAACCGCCTATCACCAATAGATGCGAATGTGAAGATAATGGCATTTGCAACATCAAAAGCATCGATCTTGATCGGGCTTAAGTATGCCATATGCGTCGTAAAACCCGGGTAAGGCCGTCCAGATTGACAGATTTAGTGCTTTGCCGTTTGAAGATGATTGTCATGCACAACAATTCAAGATTTAACCGTTCACAAAGTTCAATGGAATTCATGGTGTAAGTTTGAAAGCAGAAAATATCAAGGATGGAGAGGAAGTAAATGGAACAAGCAGGAGATCAGAGAGAAGACCGACCCAAAACCACCAGAAACGGTAGGCGAAACCAGTAGGAGACCGGAAAAACCTAGAGGCGCAAACACCCTAGGATAACCATTGATAACTGCCTGGAAGGAAATGATATTTCCTCCTATTTTTTCTATTTCGACAGAGGGAGTGTTTTATATATGTTTTTATTTGAGTAACCACGTAAAATTTTTTATATCATTAAGGACTTATTTCACGACTTAATCATTAAGAGTTGAAAATTTTGGATATTGTGTTTTTATGAATAATTTTGATGTATGTAATTTTATGTATCAATGTAAAATTATATAATCATTCATAGAGTAATTTTAAAGAACAAGATTGCATTTAAAAAATTTAAAGAACAAATTATAGACCGTTAAATTTCATAAATTAAAACACACGCATACTTCACCACATCATTTATTAATTCTCAGAAATTATTAAAAAGTGTTAAATATTTCCGACAGCCTAAAAACCGGTGGGAGATTGCCGACGGCATGGAAAATCAGTCGGAAATCACCGACATAATGCAAATTCCGTTTGTAATTTTCAACGGCCAAATTATACCGTTGGTAATTACCGACGGTTGTAGGGTGTTGTCGGTGATTAGCGACCGTCGTTGGCTGTTGTCGGTAACTGCCGATGGCTCTCGGTTGCCGTTGGTAATTACCGACAGTTGGGAAGATCGGAAGAGGAACTATAGACGACCAAGGTGTTCCGTCGGTCTTTACCAATGGAATAGGTTTGCCGTCGGTATCTAACAACGTTATTTCTTTGTTGTCGGTAGTTCCTGACGACAGCTGTAGCCATCGGTAATTATCGATGGGATTCATTTCCATGGGAAATTGTCGACGGATTTATGTCCATCGTCGGCAAATTTTACCGTCGATATCAACGTTTTTTCTAATAGTGATTGTTTAAGATCGTCGAGATGAGAGGATGAAATATCAGCACGAGACATCAAAAACTCCTTGTATGAGATTTTATGGATATCTTAGGTTTTCTTTGAAACCCTAATTCAATTTGAGTGGTGAAACTTATCACCGTGCGTGAATTTTTTTTTTTTTTTGAAAGGATAAATATATTGATCATTCAGATTGTTCAAATCAAACAAATGATATGTAATATAATATATCAATTATTAATGTGACTTGAGGAGTGTGTAGTGATTTCCTAATATCAATTCACATTAGTAGTGTGAGTAAGATTATTCAATTGAAAAGCGCCTTTAAATATGTGAAAGTCCAAATTGAGGAGATTAACTTATATATAATATAAAAATCTAGTAACTGAAAACAGTTACCAAAAATAACTCTCACAGTGAAATAAGGTAATTTTGATCTCCTACCACCAACTGATCGGTTCTTGCATGTGGTGCGGGTCTTTGCGCGCTACGTGTAAGTATGGCGGCGTGGCAGGAGAACCGGACTGGCAATAATGGCATCTAATTTTTTTTTTTTTTGGAATCCGACATCTAACTTAATTTAATATAATATATACTATCTACAAAAATTACGATAACTGGCACGTGTGTCTTTAAATGTTTTTCTCCTTGCATATTAGACCTAAAAGTAGAAGTGTTAAATTCTAAGACCTAATTATATTCTTTGTTGCTACTAGTCGTTTTTGACGGAAAACATCAACAATAACCATTAAAAGCATATTTCTCTTGTTTCAAAAAAAAAAAAAAAACATGTTTCTCTTCGGTAGCCGAATCCAAATATATAAAATTTAAAATTAATTGCCAAAAGAGGACTTTATTAGAGAAATATACTTCTTGGCGGTGAAGTGTCTTTAATTTTTGACATTTTATATTTAATTGGTTGGTCACTGCGATCATTTAACACGACAAATTGCTTTTAATATGGAATTGTCATTCTCTTTTCATCCATAAGGACCAATAATGCTAAATGATAAAAGATTTTGGGGCTCCAATACGAAAATTTCCAGTCTCCCCCAATCACAGGAGGCCATGTGCGTGCAACCTCTCAGTAAGAGGAGATGTTGTCTCTCCATAGCCGGACCAGCTCCAATACCAAAAAAATTCAACTTTTAACACCAATAAAAAAAAGAGATAATGTTTTAGAGACCCATCAATTACAAAGAACGCGCGAATTAATTAACTCGCACACGCATATTGCGTAATAAATTAGAAGTCATAAATTATATTAAAGTACTTGAGAAGTATCCATTAATTATATGTATATTTGCTGATCATATGTATAATGCTTAAGTAGGAAGAAGGATAAGTGATAATCTTCTTATCATTCTTTTAACAATTATTTGATCATTTATTAAATGATAACAAAGAATATTAACCAAAGTTAACATAATGTGAGATTGATCAATTATCAGTTAGAATGGAATCTTACAAAAATTTTAGTATATAATTAATATTTCATTTGCTCAACCAATTGGTCATCGCTTGTTAATTGTTATTACACAGGTTTTCCATGATGATTTTTTTTTTTTAGTATTTTGTAATTCATTCGGAAAAAATAAATTAAAAGAAAAAACACTATCAAATGAATTTATGAGTTATAAATAAATTCACTAAATTCATATATAGTCAACCGATCTATTGTTCACAACTCAAATTTCTAATACATGGTGCTTACGATGTTGTAACTTATCGAAAACAATATGTCAAATTATTATTATTATTATTATTATTATTATTATTATTATTATTATATAAATTAAAATATCTTCCTTTGAAAAAATTAAAAAATTAATTATATATAACTGTAATTATTTATTATTATTATTTAATTTTAGCATTCTTTTTCTCAATATTATTGTTTTAATTCTTTATATCGGGGTCAACGAGAACTATATATGTCGGCATCTGATGCTGGCATTTTATGGCTATCATGTTGGGTTAATTTTTGAATATATTTTTGCCAGGCACCATTGTAGACTTTTACTGAGATTTTTTTTTTTTTAAATGTAATACACATAGGTCGACTTTATTTTCTCTACAAGAGTTTTGCATATATAGATTTTTATATTCATTCAAACTTGTTCACGATAAATTAGATTTAATTGTGCCACCGCCTATGTTGGCGCCAGGCCACGAGTAAATATGTCTCACAATTTTAAAATTTTTGAATGCATATTATCATCACAACAGAATACTGGATGTATTAGCCTTTGACAGAGTTTTTCAGAACTGGACACTGTACTCATGTGTTAAATGAACACTCTTATATGTATGCTAAAATGTCTGTTCACCTTCAGATATATACCAAAAATGTTTTTAAAAAATGCACATATTTTTACATTTTATAATTTGATACAAGATGAAGAAATAGCATATTCTCATCTTTAATTTAAAAAAAAAAATGGATTTAAATTAAATAAAATTATCCAAATGGCACGCCGAGCTAATCTTACTTGTACGGCCTTGGACACGATAAAACAAAGGACATCATTGACTTGTCATTTATTTAAAGATTTTGTAGCAATTATCAAAAGAGTCATGGTGCGTGGATGATAACTTTTGTATAAGCACCTTATTCGGGTCTACAATTATTTAATTTTGTTTGAAAGTTTTAACTAAAGGAGAAATACTACGAGCCTATATATATATATATATTTTTTTTTTTTTTCAATTTTGAATTTTGAGTTTCAAATATAATTATTTTCAATTTCATATTTCCAATGTGATATTTTTTTAAAAATTATATTATATATATTTATTTTTTATGTTTTCAGTGTTATCAATTATCATTATACCAAGCGGTTCAAATTGTCTCTGAAAAAAAAATGGTTTGAATTGTATCGCAATAGTTAAATACTCACGTTCCTTCTGTGTTATTTTCAACTCCGAGTATTTGGACAATATATCATCAACAGAAGGTGCAAGATGACACATACACTTCGGACCGTAAATCTCATTTTGGATATTCACTAGTACTACTGTTCCCACTCATTACACAACCCTACGTCCTGACAAAGTTTTTACAAGAGTACCATATAAAATGCTGTCTTGCTTCACCTCCCATGAATTGGTTTATAAAGCACAACAGTAACAAATTTCGAACGAAAACGATGAGTGATCCCAAGTGGGACAACGGATTGGGGTGGTTCTCTGTTATCGATGTAAAGATGATTTAGAGTGACATTCTGTGGCGTTTGGAGGGATGAACATGGATCACCATTTGTTGGATGGTTTAGCAATGTGTGATGGAGGTGTGGGGGTACCAGGGGTGGTTCTCGTCCTTCATCTTCGCTCCCGGGAAACACGCTGTCGTAACTTGAATCCGGTGACTTCAGGACATCAAATCCTATGACATTTACTAGATCCTGTGAAAAGATTTACACGTTGAGGAACCGTTGGTTAGAACTATAAAAATTGACCGGAGAGGTTTTGCAGCTTACTTCTTCTTCGCCGTAAGGATTGTTCATTTTGTAAAGTTGATGCAGGGTTCAATGTTTTCCATGGGACTCAATAGAGGAAACTAGAACCTGAAAATTATACACGTTCCATTAAGCATTAATGGTAGAAAAATAAGCTCTGCAACATCAAACTAAGCCATGTGTAGAAGTCACAAAGTAATCAAACAGGAACCATTTAAAAAAGTGTAGAATAACTAAATAACAAACTAAGCCATATTCTCACTAAGTTTTGGTCAAGTTTATGAATCATTTCTTCCTCACATCTGATATATCGCTACATCTAACAAAAGATTCAATAAAATCACATACTTGAGCTATCCCTCCATTTTATAACCTACTCAATTAGAATAACATTATCTTTCTCCAATGAGGCTTCCGAGGCTCTTCCGATCTGTGCTCTAACAAACTAGCTAGTTTGTCATTCCACTTTTTTGTCAGCGACACTTCATCAGCAGATAGCAGCAGTGAAGAATCTACCGTACATCAAGAATTGGCAGTCAAGGCTAAGGGGAAGTGTCCGAAACTAGCCTAGTTTATTCACATTTGTTAGAGCACGTTTGTGTATTTATGTATTCAAATAACATATAATGTCATCGAGTTCCAATTGTCATCAATAAATGGTTAAATGTTTTTACTAATTCAATGGTACAATGTATCCTCAACAGTGACCTAAATAATATCCTTACTTCTAAAATGATTCCATGAGAAATGTATCTTGGCGTATTTATATCCATAGTTTCCCTCCTCCAAAGTTCTAAGAGCTTCCCCTTTTGGTTCATCAACTGTCACCAGTAAAGAAAAGTACAATAACCAACCTCATAAAAGGCTTAAAGCCATACACAAACTTTGTTTCTCTCTCTTCTTTTCTCCGTACAGGTCCTTCAACTATTTTACTCCTTTTGTCCTGCAAAGATAGTCCCCTTCTTATTTTCACAATGTTTAAGAAAGTTCGATAAATGTTGATGGAAATGTAACATTTAAAAGCAATTTTCCTTTATAAGAAAATTAAGAAATTAACCAAGGAAAGTGGACTACAATTTGGGAAGGATGAAAAAGGAATAGCGATACAGGACGGACGGATTAGTTGGTTATACACCTCTGAAACTTGTGTAATTCTTAGTATTTTCTTTATTCTTATGATGAATAGGCATTACAACACAATCCCTCCATTTATTTGGCAATTGGCATTGTTTTACACTTAAATATCTCATAATAATTAATTTTGTCAGCCTTGAGTATTGCAACAGGAACCAGTTGCTTTCTTAGTCTTCATCCTTTGTCAAATAGCCATTCCTCACTACCATGAGCTAGATCCTTTTAGCATAGTTAATATGTGTACTTGCAGTTGAGTTTGAGAAAACTTCAAGATTGCTCACTGTTTTAATAATTTATCAAATGAAACCCAAGTCTTTCTATGTTCTCAACATTATGAAACAAACTCCTTGGTTTTATACGTGACACACTTTAATAGGTTTAGATGTCTACCTCACATTTTTCTTCGTTCAGATATCTTGTAAACCTCATATTCCCAGAATCTTTAGCATGGAGACGAATATAATATAAGTTGTATATTTCCTCAAGACTAGTGAGTACGCTTCTGACTTTTTGTGTTGCTGACGTATACTTACATGCCTCCAAATTACTATATCTTGGTAAGGGCATAACATTCTCTTTTAGCGCTAATTATCATCTTCCAGCTTCAGTACAAGATTTCCTTCTGAGGATTTTAGCCTAAGATCTCCTTATACATCCTTATGTAGCTCCAAACACAACCTTCATCTTCTGTATCCCATTTTCGTTCCTTAGTTAAGGATAAGAGCCTACAATTACAAATTACACTGGTGCGTTCTATGAAGTTAAACATCTTCAATGTTTCTTTCCGTTTCTGAATAATCACAATAAAAAGGTACTTGACAAAGTACCATGTGGTTGAAATTCCACAACAAAAGCTCCTGATGTATCATGAGGAAGCTCACTAACTACCATGTCAAAGAAGAATTGCTTCTCTGCAGTATGTTATCAACTTCAGGCATCATGGAAAGATTCAAAACCATTGTAGGCCAATAATTTTTCTGGGAGGACAGAACCATTTGAAGAAAATGGAAAAGGACCACCAAGCACAATGTGAGTGCACCTGCTGTCACATTACATGCAGCTCTTGGAAATATGAAATATTAGCCTGGCGCAACATCTTAACAAAGGTTGAAACAGCCAACAAAATTACCACTAGACCGGTCACTACATCTACTTCTTTCTTAATTCATGTTTCCAGAAATCAGGCTCAATAAGGGTTTAAAAGATCACGTGGAGGAAATAAATTCCAGAACTATATCATATCAAAGTAATATATTAGCCGAGAAAACCAAAGGGAAAAAATACGTGCAAACAGTAATATGATTAAAAATTGCTTTATATATATATTTAAAAAATACTAAAGTAACGCGATAAAATATGGCATGGAAAACTGAGACAGTCAACTGAATTAGAGAATCAATGGTATGCCTTGCTCAATTTAAGTTACTCAATTTCTTATAGCTTCTAATGTTTTAATTATTTAATGTGTATATGAAGGAGTTCAATAGATGGCATGTGTATCACTGAATATTTGTATGCAACTTCAGTTGCTTTACCACTAGGTTCCAGCTTTGTTGTTCTATTCCAATCTGTTAGTTTCTTCCTCTTACCTTGCCGTGATGAGTGATGAGTGATGACCCGGGTCAATTAAATAACCTTTGTTTTGACAAGGGCATATGTTAGCTACATGATACACGGATGAAAGTTAAATTGCATTGTGCTTTTCATTTCTTTTAATTAAGCATGAACTTCTACATGCCATTGAAACTGTAACCGTCCTAAACACCATAAAATGAATTATTTCCTTCTACAGAATTTTTATGTAATCAGCCATTAGATTAGTTATTTATGAATTAAAGAAAAAGTACCTGCTAAAGTTCTATTTCTGTTTCAAAATAGAAACAAAGTAAATGGTAATTATATGTAAAGGTTGTTTAGTATGTGGCTCCTATAAAATATGTGAATATGATTCTGATGACATTCATTTAAGAATAGTTGCTTTAGTTGATGAATTTGCAAGTCTGAGAACAAAACTTGGAAAAGAACAAGGAATCAGTGGTTGTATATTGAATTCACCATGCTGCTGACTAAAAGTTTTAAACAGAATAATCAATGCAAAGTCTAACAAAATCAAATATTATAATGGAACTGAAGAATAATAATTAGCATAAACTACAAAAATATCATTTCTAGTTTAATCATAGCAGGATACGAAACTTTCAATGGGCAAACCAATTCAATGACCAGGGGAAAAAAGGAAAGAAAGAACTTCAAATCTGGACCAGAATACCATAATCTCACAAGATACTATTCCTTACAAAGTTACAGTAACAGATACAGAATCAAACCTGATAAAAGTAGGCTCCGGCGCTGTAATTTCCCAGCAACAGGTTCCGAAGATGATTCTCCTCCTAATATATAAATATGAAGAAACCAAAAATTAAAAAAAAAAAAATGAATCTTTAATTAATTCCTAAAGACCCATAAATTACTTAACAAACTCATGCAGAACAGAGAGCAAAATAAATATCTTCATCACACATCGTGTGACAAGAAGTCAGGTAAACTCTAGAACCTAAAAATGAAGAAATATACGAAAAAATAAAAAGGAAAATGTAAAATTAGCTACAATCGTCTGAAGTGTGAACTTCTTATTCCACACGACCCACGAAAGAAAATAACATGGTTACAGACAATTAAAATCCACTAAATGCGAGGGAAAGATAAATAATAAAGTAAAACGAATTCTTACCCGAAAAATAGCAGAATGCTAAAAAGAAAAATTGAAAAATATGTCAAATTGAGAAGCAAAACAAAGAAGAGTAAGAAATTTCATTTTTTATAGCTTAAGAATGAAGGGAAGTTTATGCCTAGCAGATTCCGCCTACAGAATCTACAGAATCATCACTGGCGTAGACGCGTAGCGCACAGGATTAACCAGTAAGTCTTGTTTGGGTGCGCTTAGAATTATAACCCTAATTAGGAAATAAGTTTCGGGAATAGGCAAATTGCTCCACCCCTCTTCGTTTTCCGCAAAAGTTGCCAAACGGTGAGATATTTTACTTTTCTTTGTGCAACCATCTTCTAATTTTTTTCATAGAACTAGTACACCGTTGCTTTTTCACAGTGAATCTGACTGTAGATTCTTATTGTTAATTGAAAGGAAGAAAATATGATAGTTGGAGGAGAGGGATTCAAAAGGGAGGAACAATGAGAGAAGAACCTTTGAAAAGTTTTTTGAAGATAGACGTATATTTCTTTTTTTGGGTCAATTGCAGGAGAAACTCCTCCCTATGGTCGGTGATAATAATTTTTTGTACATAGAAAAACTTTTTACTTAAAGCTAAAATTATGAAATTCTTAAGGTTCCAAGTTCAGTTCCCATCACTTGCGAATTATGTGGTTTTTTTTTTTTTAACTATTATAGTAGTTTGTATATTTTTTAAATAATAGGTTATGTAACTTTTAAATAACTAAACATTACATAAGTCACATGTATATTTGTATAACTTAATACACTTTGTACAAGAAAAATTATCTTTAGTGTAATAAATTCTAGATTATTTATACAAAAACAAAAAATGAGGCTTGAAATAACAACAAATCATTTTGTCCTCTAATTATAATTGGTTAATTCAAATACATTGAATGTAGATGCAACAAAGTTGGACAAATGTAATGATGCAAGCCATGTGAGAATTTCTCACGTTTGTTGTTTAATAGGGTCAATAATCGTGTATTTGACAATCAATTATAAATGTCCTTCAATTATAATTAATCTTAAATCTTGAATTCGTGCAACATGGAGTCATGTATGCATACGATGATACAAGCTATATCAAGAGTATGTAGCTCCCATTGTGAATTATACGTGTCAAAGTCCTGTTCATCCACGTGCTATGAATTTAAAACTTAACATCAATTGTAATGAAAGGACAATTGCCAAACAGATCCTAAATCAGAAGACCATAGTTTTGACTTGATAATCTGATAATCAGCGTCTTGGGAAGTGACAATTTAAGCCGGAGTGAGCAGCCAAAAGTTGGGTTGTAGAAAAGCATTTGGGCTTTGCAATTTTTGAACGTAACAGTTATCCACTTAATGTGGGCTCGGGCTTTTGCCCAATTATATGAAGCCACATATCAACCGTCTCTACATATCAAATTAGAGTTTTAGGTAAAAGGGTCAAAACTAGACTAAGCTTTCAGTAATACACTATATAATGAATAAATAGCATAAATACACTTTTTATTCTCAGGAAATAGGCATCCTATTATTGAGAACAAATTATACAACCAAAATAAAAAAAATAATTGCAATTATTAATTATTAATTAATCCACCAACATCCTCGGATATAATAATTTAATAGAATGCAATTGGAAGATCGAATTTGTTGGGATCACATACATTATCAACACGAATTTCAAAATCCACAGAATTTGAAAATCCATCTAGCCAATTCAAATACAATTATATATACAAAAGAGAATTGAATATCAGAATTTTTAATTCTAATACATAATTAACGTCCACTCATCCCTTTGAAGAAATATTAATGTGAAGACCCTCTTCTTCATCACTCAGCCTCAAGGTATGTGGTTGTGTCATGTTACTTTCAAACTTTAAAATCGTTGGATTATTTTATGCTGAGATGTTGTGAAAACCCGCTTCAATGTTGAGAAGACATAGCCATTAGTTTTGACACTGATCTTTCCCTTATACCAAAACTCTTTCGGCAAAAAGTACTCACCAATCTATTAAAATGAGACAAAAACAAACCAGTACTGCATTACTTAAACAAAAGAGGTTACACTATAAACATTGTAATTCAGTCCCAACAGAAAATGTAGTAACGGATGTAAAACCTGATGGTGAAGGGAGGGACATAGTGACATGAAAAATGCTGTTAGGAATCATGAACTTAACATGTTGGCTTCCCATATCAACTACTCCCCCAACATAACGTATCATTTGATCTCGTCGCATCACACCGATGGGATGGCAGTTGTATCAAACATGTGCCAGTATCATATGAACAAAACATCTCTATGCATCTATCAAACATAAAAAGGAACAATCACTACCTTAGCCCCTGCCAACGAGTTAGATCCCTAACAAGTACAGGATTAAAATGACATCTGACCGAGATAAGAGGAAGAGAGACAACTTCAAAGAGATTCATCCAATTAATTAGCATTGACATAAGCAAGAACATGTACACATGTATAATAATCCTTATTAATTTATTATGTTAATGAAGAATGAGCCTATAATCCTTCTAGAGTAAAGGTAAAGTCCTTATAGCGCAGCCAGATAATGATAAAAATGAAAACACAGAGTAGAGAGACATTATTAGTTAATTAATGAAAATAAATCCAAAAATAATTAACTTGAATTGTCATTATTAATTAAGCAAAAAACATTTGTAACTAACCAAAAAGAAGATGTTAACTCGGGATAAAATTACATGTTTTAAATTTTGAATTCAAAAATATACAGATAGATATCATAGACGTGTGATCTATAGAATATTACGTGAAAGTTTAAAAAGGAACATTCAGATAATGTTTAGATAATAAATTTAATATATTAAATAATTCAAAAACCCCAAATAGAATTAAAATTAATAAAAAAATACCCCTTAAAAAATGGGTGCAAACATGCAACCGTAAGGTGCAAATCTGCAAAATAAAAAAATTAAGATATATATGCAATTTATTGAAAAAACAGGGTACTATATCTAAATTTCCCTATTAATTTTTATAAATTTAAATTTGGTCAAGTTAGTCACATCCACATATACCGTGAGACTTATCTGTATTGCACAAATCTTCACTATTTAACTCCACGCATTGAGTACTTTAAAAAAAAAATTGTACGCATTCTATCTCTTATTTCACATAAACATTCATTTTTCAAAGTTGGCAATCACTTGCCTGAAGTGTCTAGGAAACATCACATCCCAAAGCTTGTGTCGTAGAAATAAACATTCATTGTCTCATTATTTGTAAAGAAAAGTGTAATCTAAAATCCACTTCTCAATGTGGTTCGAATAAATTGCATATTAGTTTGATAATTACATTTTAGACGGGAGGTCTCAGTTCGCACCACATCTACCCCTCCTCTATATCCTTTGTATCCCAAATATATATATATATATATATATATATCCACTTCTCAATATATTATTATTGACTTGAGCGTAAGATCAAAAACCAACCTCATGCTTCTAGTCTTTGCGGTCTAAAGTGCGTCACTCATAGCACATATGTACGAGAAGAGTTTAATTAATTTCTCCAGCTTTAAATCCCGCCATAGCTTATCGTCTATAGTATCTTCCGGTTCTTTATGATACCAGCAACTCACGTAGACACATACACCACCAGCCTGACGACTGACCCGGTGACCCCGTCCACTCCAACACAAAGATAGTTACTCTATTATTTATTAGTTTCTTTAAAAATGGGGCTATCACCTTAAGGAACCAATGAACTGTGTACACAGTCAGGGTCGGTCATGTCGTTATGAGGGTCCTAGACGAATTATTTCTTTTTTTTATCATTACATTCAACTGCTCTGCCTAAATTAACAAGATTTGATATGTAATGGAAATGAGTAACATCAATGTAAAAAAAAAATCAAATTTGTAAAAACAGCAAACAATGGGTGATCAATTTGTAAAATGGAAATTACAATTGAATTTCTTCCTGATTTCACCTCACCTCTGTTGACTATTGGCGACTGGTGGCAAGAAAGCAGGTGGCAGCAGCGAAACAAGAAGGCAACAGGGTCTAGATTACACAAGAAGCAGAAGCAGAAGCAGAAGCAGAAGGCAGCAGAAGGCAAAGATTGGCAGCAGCAGAAAACCCCCCTCTATTCAGTAGCAGTAGCAGCAGAAAGCAGAAGGCAGTAGAGACTGATGGTATATATAGACCGAAAGTATTATAAACAGTACTTGGTGTTGATTAAATACTGGAAAAGTTGAAAAATTCTTTCAAAAACAGCAATGATATTGCATACTCCTCCGCAAAAGATTTTGTAATATGCAATTAGAATGCAAAAATCTCATCAACCACATCATAAAACTATAAAAATGGAAGTATGGAACCAACCTATGACTGAAAATCATCAAAACGACTATGTCGCGGAGCAACATGCAAACAGATATATACAACTCAGATGATATAGATATAGATTCAATTCAAGTTCCGCATCATAAAAATGGAAAACCGTACACTCAACATCAACAACAATACTTATAATAATAATAATATAATAAAATAACAAGAAATAAATCACTAATTCAGAAACCTTGTACTATTAGTTAGCTGAAATCAAAATCAACTTAATCTGAAAACAAATGAACACTTTTCTGTTCAACGTTGACTCTGTGAATTCAAGCGTTAATTTGACCTGCTCTAGATGCCTCTTTAAACAGATTATCATATTTTTGTTGCTATTTAATTTTTTGTTATCACATGCAC